>PVKP010003439.1:0-108880 GCA_004027715.1 Plecturocebus donacophilus
CAACCCAGGGTCATCACCCTCAAACCCTACCACAAGCAACTCCAACCCAGGGTCATCACCCTCAATACCTACCACAAGCAACTCCAACCCAGGGTCATCGCCCTCAAACCCTACCACAAGCAACTCCAACCCAGGGTCATCACCCTCAATACCTACCACAAGCAACTCCAACCCAGGGTCATCACTCTTAATACCTACCACAAGCAGCTCCAACCCAGGGTCATCACCCTCAATCCCTACCACAAGCAACTCCAACCCAGAGTTATCACTCTCAAACCCTACCACAACCAACTCCAACCCAGAGTCATTGCCCTCAAACCCTACCACAACCAACTCCAACCCAGAGTCATCACCCTCAACCCCTATCACAAGCAGCTCATACCCAGGGTCATCACCCTCAAACCCTACCACAAGCAACTCCAACCCAGGCTGTCAGCCCTTTAAAACCCTTTGAGCAAGGAAATGACATCATCTAGTCCCTTTAAAAAATGACACTGGCCAGCGTGTCAGGAACAATTAAGAGTAAGCAAGAGACAATGGAAGGAGAAAAACTGATTTCACAATAGACTAGGTGAGGGATGATGGTAGCTGGAGCTATGGAGTAGGGTAGACAAAGGAAAGGATGGGTTCAAGATATGCTTTTGAGACAAAAGCAACAGGATTGCTGATGCAGATGCTGTTAAGGGAGAAAAAGAGAAGATTTCCAGCTTGAGCAAATGCGTGAAATTGAGACATTTTGCTGAAATGGAGAGAACTGAAAGAAGAGATTTGGAAGAACATCAAGAGTTCAGTTTTGAACACAGTGTAAGTATGAGATGGCTGTGAAAGACTCCAGTGGAGACACCCAAGTCTGAAAAATCAGGACTGGACTGGAGATATAAACGTGGGGCTCTTCACCCCATACCACAGATGGCATTTACGGGTAAGAGAATGAAAGAATAAATACAGAAAGCAAGTAACTAGAGAGCCCAGAAGCAAGTTCTCGGGAATTCTAATAGAAGAGGGAAGTCTAGCAAAGCGACTGAGGACTGACCAGAGAAGGAGGAGAGAAAAGTAGTATGTCTAAATATAACAGTAACTTAAACATTTTGAATTCTCCTGTCTTGAAAAATAATATTTTGAGTCAAATCCTGATGAGTCAATAAAAGCTGTCCATTAGATTTAGAACATGAAAGTCACTGGTGAGGGAGAGAAAAAGAGAGACAACATATTGAAAAGAAAAAGAGAGGATAAATTAGCAGAAAGGTAACCTGAGGAGGTGAGGGGAGATGAGCTCCAGCAAAACACTAGCTGGCCTGTGAGAGAAGTAAACCTGATGTAAAAAGATGGACTGCTGGTTCTAGTTCCTTTCCTTCTAAAGCAAGGGACTGAAAACTGGAAATGCAACTTGGTACAAACTTTCTGGAGGGTAATTTGTCTACACATACTAGAAACCTGTTTAAATGCACAGACTCTTTAATCCAGTGAATGCCATTTCTAGAGATTTATCCTAGAAAGTCTTAACAATTTATGCAAAGATTTGGATACAAAGATACAGTTGCTTTAATAGTAAAAATGCGGAGACATCTAAATGTCCAGTATTAGAATTGGTTAAGCAAAGTACAATATATTAACACCAATATAATGAAATACTAAATAGACATTTTAAATGGTGCCATAGAAGATGATTTATTGATGTAGAGGATTGCTGTACTATATCTCTGTAGCCAAGCTACAAAACATTATACTTAAAATGTTGCATCTTTAGCACAACACAGTGCTTGAGATGAAGCAGGCATGCAGTATCTATGATTGTTACAGGAGGGATCTGCTGAATCACTACTATTTGTATTAAATACAATATATTGATCTTGTTAGAATCTCCCAGTCGTATTTCTCATATTTATTTCTTTCAGCACAATTCATAATCATTAAGTTCCAAAACAAATACTTTACTCGATTTTCCAAACCTCCCAAGAATCGATCTCCCATCTTGCTCACTAATTTCAAAGAGTACTCTAGCCACAGCTCATCAAAAGGACAGAGTAGAAAAAGAAGTATTTTTTTTTTAAAAAAAGCCTTCAACATTAAACAAAATGAATGCATTTCTTAATGTATTTTAAAACTTGCTACATACTGTAAGCAAAAGTATGTATATATACATAGTATATATAGTATGTATATATTCTTAAATGTACATATATGTCTATATACATATTTTATACTATATATAAAAGATATATATACATACTTTTATACTATATATAAAAGTATAGACACATACATATATATATATATACACATATATACAAATTTAAGAAACTTTAACAGTTTTAAAAACTAAAGCACTGACAGACTGAACTATAAAACAGCATAAGCCAAACTTTAATTGGTACTTAAGTATCTATCTTCCAAATCTGCTTTTTATTTCATGAAATTAACCTAGCACAGCAAAACAATTACTATCTTCTTTACTTAGGCTGTCCACTAGCCCTTTGTGTAGCAGTTAAAAACAAGGACATGAATGTGAGACAAACTAGTTTCACATCCTTGCTCTGCCACTTACTGTCTGTGTGACCTAGGGCAATTATTAACTGCTCAGAGCCTCAATTTTCTCATGTAGAACACCTACTGCTCAAGATATTTATCGTGAACTCAAATAAGATTGTGAAGGTTAAACATCCAAGTGTATGGAAAACCGTCAATAAGTATTTATTACTCATACAACATTCAAAGCTGTAAGGTAATGCTATTCAAAGTAGAGTCTGAGGACCAGCAACTCAGCATCACTAAAAATGGAAATTCTCAGGTCTCATCCCAGGTCTTTTGTTGGGGGGTAGAGCATGAAATCCATCTTAACAACCTCTTCCAGTGATTCTTATACCTAACACAGTTTTGAGAAGCAATGTTGTAAGGAATCCAAAAATGTAATTCAGTTCAACCCCCTACATTTTCATTTTAAGGAAGAGTAAACAAAAGTAGTAAAATCCTCAGCTACTTGTTGAAAGTCATTCAGTAGTCTTGTGGCAGAGCTGAGATTTAACTCCAATTGCCGTATCTAGATCTTCAATCTAGCAGTAGTGAGGCTAAAGAAGTGGGAAGCTGTTTGCTGTGATTCCAGAGCACTAGATAAAGAAAGAAATCAAGCTGCATAGACAAAAGACCTACTAATAAAAATGTAAAACATATCCCATTTTCTGTTCTTGGAACTAGGTGAATAATCACTAATGCATCTGATAAGCAGAAAGGATGACATAGATACGAAAATAATCTGCCAGATTTTCTTTTCTTTTTTGGGGGCAGGGGGACAGAGTCTCGCTCTGTTACTCAGGTTGGAGTGTAGTGGCGCGATCTCGGCTCAAGTGATTCTCCTGTCTCAGTCTCCCAAGTAGCTGGGATTACAGACGCCCACCACCACGTCCTGTTAATTTTTTGTATTTTTAGTAGAGACGGGGTTTCACTATGTTGGTCAGGCTGATCTCAAACTCCTGACCGCGTGATCCTCCCAATCTCAAACTCCCAAAGTTCTGAGATTACAGGTGTGAGCCACTGTGCCCAGCCAATCTGCCAGATTTTCTTACTGAAATGTTGACTCACAAGATTTTTATTAGACTCCTAATAATATAGTACACTAATTAGACATAGCATAACATAGTGACTTATTTTCATTCATTATTTTTCATTTTCCATTAATAACTCAGCAAAAACCATCTGATGTTTACATTCAACATTATCTGAACTTTATTGCAAACATACTACAGGAAAATATCATAAAATGTTTAGGTGGTTTTCCCTTTAAAATAATCAGAATTGCATATTGACAGATACCATGAGTAAATCGCACTGAACAAATAACACTAGCCAATTTTCCACCGATTTCAAATATGTGCGCTTGCATTCATTTACCTGTCTTTGTCTCTAATTTCAAAACCTTCAGTAATCCATCTTCACCACCGCATGCTATGAACCCTTGTTCCTTGTTCCAGGATATACACTTCAGCTTCACGTTATTGGGAATGGCTATCTGTGAAAGCAATCACAGCCAGACTAACAACTTTCGAAGGAACTGGGAAGTAAGTCTACAGAAAGCTGAAGAAAATCTTCCAAGAAGAAAAACGGATGGCCTTTCAGAAAAAAAAAAGTGAGCTGTTGTGAAAATGAGCATGGTCCCCTGGACTGACCCGGGTTCTACCATTTGGGAAAGAGCAAAAGAAGTGCACAAAAGGGAAAGTTAAAGACCGCGGAGGAAGCCAACGCCAGAGTCACCGGATGGATTTTTAAAAGGGAGGGCGGGGACAGGGTATAAATCCATACCACCAGTCCCTATTCCTTTTTACACACACAATACTTAGGCTATCCTATTGTTACTTCTTTTCTCTTGCCCAACGGCTCGTAGTGATCCAAAGAGTTTATAAATCATGTGGATCAGCAACAAGTGGAAGAGAAAGATAGGGTAGCATCCGTCGGTTTATCCTGGAACCACCCAAAAGGACCTAGTCAGGGGTAGGGAGGGTGTTGCGATTGGGCTGCAGGCTGAGCCAAGGACTGGTCCCGGGCTCTGGGAACCGCAGGAGGAGGTCGGAGGCTGAATCCGGCGGGAAGGACCGCCGCGGGATGGCGAAGCCGCCATCGGGACTGGGTGAAGCCGCAGGGCTTCTTGGGAAGGCAGCGGGAATCACCGCAGGCTGCGGGAATAGCGGAGAAACTAGGACTCCCCTCGGGAAACTCACTTTCTTGGTCAGGTAGAAGAACATCGTGGGACCTTTTAAAGGGTCACGGTGGCCGCTAAGGCCCGTGACAAGTAACAGTTCTACGCCTCCAATCGGGAGTACCAGCAGCTCCGCAAAGCTCCCGTCGCCCTGGCAACCGCTGTTTCCCGGTCGCATCCGGGGCGCCGCGGGACACTTCCGGTGACGCCCTCGCACCGGGCACCGGCGTAGTGCGCCTGCGCGGACGTCGTTGGGTTTGTGGGCTTGGGGCGCAGGGCGGTAGTTCGTGTAGTCCCGTCCCCAGACGTCTGTGCCTTTCTGCTCTCCGCGAGAAGCTGGGTCGCGACCTGTCACTGCCAGCCGTGCGCTTGCCCTCTGCGCCCTGTCTCCTGGTCCCTGGCCGCCCTCCCTCCCGCCACACCTCTGATGGTCGCGATGGACCCGCGTCTCAGGTGTCAGTACTATAAACCTAGGAGGAAAGGCGCCCGTTCGGATGAGGGCAAATGATTTAATACTTTGTAAGCCCCAAAGGTCCAGCATTCTTGAAAGAGAAAAGCCATGTACTGTATTTGATAGGCTGGCGCTAAGGGCCAGATGAAAGTGCAAATGTGCGTATTGAGATCTTGAAAATCTGTGTCTTTGGAGATTCGAGAATCCTCTGGAGCAATTTAGGAATAGGAGATTTTGTTTATTCTGCTTGTTTTGACATTTTTTAACAGTTTAAGCTATTACTGCAACCCCAAGGGTCCTTTTAAAAGAAATTTGTATAAACTTTAGGTAATTACAGTGTGCAATTACTATTGGGCATAGCCTCCGTTTTACAATATTTGAGCGTTTGGTGTTTTCTCATTGAGTCGACTGTTACATATTCTCTTATTTTTCTTACCTTATTTCTTCCTTCGTTCTCCTTTGTCCTTTTTGAATGCCTGTGAGTTAGAATGCCTCAAAATCTAAGGCATAGGGCAGAAATCAAGTAGAACCACTCTCATGAAATTATTCGGTCTCAACCATGTTTTTATTTATTTCTGGTTTTCTCTTTTACCATAATCTAGCATGTAATTTATGCATCAGTAGTTAATTTCCCCACTTGGAGTCTTTTCCCATCTCAGACAAAAAAAAAAAAAAAAAAATCCCACAATCCTTTGACCTGGGTGATTTGCCTCACCCAGCACAATCTGTTACAGAACTGACAATAGTCCCTAGTGCCTTTCCTAGAGAATCTAAACTCCATCCAAAATCAGATCTTCCCTCAATCCTAAATGTTTTCACAGTGGAGCCCCCACCTTAAGTAAGCCAATGTGCTTTCTGCGGGGCAAAATTCCATCAGGCTCTGCTTCACAAGCTACTTTATATATTCCATGTTGGTCCTACAGGCCAGCTGTGCTTAGCCAAACCAGCACAAATTAGTCTCGCTGAGGAATTCTTTCCAAACTTAGCCCAATCCCATTCAGATAATACCTTTGTTTTCCATTGTCTGTGTATCTGTTTAAGATAAACTGGCCTCTGCCCATAGGCTCCCTATACTGGACGCATGAGACAAATTAGTATTACCTAATCTAGGAGTTTCCAATAAGCTGGTCAAGACATGATTAGTTGAAGCTAAGTGAAACTCACCTCTGTTTAAATATCTTTCCTTTCTTGCACATGAATTCCCATTTATTCCTTTATACCACCATTTCTCCGTGGTATATGAATATGTATGTACTGATTTTGGGCTCACACAAGTCTGGAAAATACTACTGTAGCTCTATGTCATGCCCTTTCAAAATTTTTGAAAAGTAACAATATATGTTTTATATATTATATATTTCCTTGGTGTATTTCGTTTTTGTTCCTTAAAGTTTATATTTTACATTTACATCTGTAGGTTATATGTGCTTTTCAGGAGCTTGTATTAATGTAAAGTTCATCATTATTTTATCATTAAATTTAGATAATTTGTCATTAAAATTAGATAATTTTATATCAAAGCCTTTCTGTTGAACCTGAACTTACACTTTTAGCCTCAGGAGTGTGAGATTAAACTATAGGAAGAGTATCAAATTTCTGTCTTTTGATAAGAAACTGTTGAATATCAAAATAACTGTTAATTCAGTATAATTTAAGGAAATACATTTAATAGACAAAATTGATGAGTCATCAAAAAGCAGACGATAATATGTAAAGGTAATAACTTTTATTATATTAAAGATAATACAAACCAAAAACAGAATTGAGCCGTGCAAAATTTAAAGGACTGTTTTGTTCTAAAAGTTGCAAGTTACAAAGCCAAAAATTTATATGTATCAAATATGTAAGTAAAAAAAAGTTAGGCTTTCACACCTGTAATCCCAGCACTTTGGGAAGCTGCGGTGGGTGGATCACTAACATTAAAAAGACAACATTAGATTTCGTCGACTTATAGCAATTTTATAAATATTAGTTGGATCCTAAAGCAAAACAATAAATTTAGGGTTTTTTGTACTTGGTAAAAAGTTTAACGCCCTAAATTCCCAACTAGTGCTCTTTATTAGTACATTTCTTCTGAAGACCAGAATGAATTAAAAATGGCAATATAATGTACACTTGATCTATGTTAACTATTTTTAGATATGTGTATTACAACTTATTGATCACATCTTCAATAATACTCCAACAAAATAAGCAAAAGTGTTAATACTCCAAGCAAAATAAGCAAAAAACAAAAAAGTGTTAAACAGTTCAAAATTATATTCATTGCAGTTATATGAAGTTGTATGTGTAAATACCTTGTACAATTTGCACTCTCAGTAATAAGATTGATTTATATTATAAATATTATCGAAAGAAACTAGACCTAAAGTTTCCATCGTGAATATGGTTATCTGGCTAATATAAACATTTAAAAATTAAATGGCTCAATTAGTAGATAAAGAAACATTAAACTTTTCATTCTGTTTCCTACCAACCATTTCACAGTCATAAGTTAGAGACATTAACGTTTGTTCTTAATAAGGATCTGCGTATTTATTTCCTTGGAAAAATGATGTTGATTCTCCAGAAGAGCTTCATACAACTTATCTAGTAATATTCAAGCATTAATACAGGTTATGGCAAATTATTAGCAGGAACATTGGCAATAACAGGTGTGCAAAAGAATGCATGAATATTAAGTATACCAAGCTGTCCACATTTCCAGGTGAGAAATTGGAGCAATTTAATGATGTATTTGTCCATATTCATTTACTTTCAACTTCTCCAAAATGTCATCAAGTGGCAAGTTGTTAAGGCCAACACTGTTTATTTTTACACATTAGAATATATAAACACACTTTCAAACACTTCAACACAAGATAAAATAATTATGTCCTGTGATAAGTGGAAAAAAGAGCAAAACTGTTTTCTCACCAAAAGTTGAATTCAATCTAAAAGTCAAAAATCCTATTCTTCAGAGATCACAATAAAAGTAGACCACAGCAGTGGTCTTCAGATGTTTTTGTTCATATAAAATTTAATTGGAGCAGCATCTTCGTGGGAGGGATGGGAGAAGCAATGTTTATGAAGTCTTGGTTAAAGGGATTGTTGGATTGTCCCTTTGTTTGGCTCTCTCAAGATTCTACTTTTCTAAGACATGCACCTGAGTAGATTTAGGGTTAAGTGAGAAATATGCCTTTCTTATGTAAAGTTAGGAGAATGGTGATACCGAAATGAGAGATGAGAAAAGAAAATGCCAACTGATTCCAAGTAGCGTCTTAAGCAAGTGAAAGATTGAGAAATTGACTCTTTGAAACTATCTGTACCTCCCTTAAAAGTCTCTGCATATGCCTAGATTACCACAATCTGAATTCCATTCCTCTGAGTTACATAGGAACAGAGTTGTTAACTTGAACTGTTCTGATAAACTTTTCCGGAGTTACTCCTTTGGAGAAAGAACTGATTTTGAATGTTTCTGAGGCTGTATCATGTTACATTTTAAAATCTGCTTTTTGACCACTTGGCTAGTCAAAGTACAACTGTGTGTAATCTGAGATATCACACCCCATTCATCAGCTGACTTGCTTTGTACATGTACAGATTCTGAACTAAGCCATGTTAAGGAATCATTAGTATAAATGTTCCATCTGTTATGTAAGAGCATCATTAGGAGCATATACAGTTATGGAAAAGCACTAGGGAATGAAATAGGCAGCTTTTATGTGTAAATAATGAGTGAAACAGTCTATTAAACCATGAGAAAAGAACTCTAAATTTTCTTAAGTTGTATATTACTGCTGCTCATATTGAACCTTAACAAGCAAGTCACTTGCCTGTGGAATGTCTTAAAGTATTTGGCTCAATTGTAGTACCTAGGTTGGCTCCAGGCAGAAGCATAAAACCTTCCAGAAAGGATATGTTTAGTGTTCAGTCTCTGAAGATATGAGCTGACCTTATCTTGGAATGCCAGTGTAGCTTCACATCCACAAGCATCTTCAGTGGAAACGAGTCTTCGTGCTTCCTCAATCACTGAAGACAATGACAGTACACAAATATACTAAGTAGGAACAGCTATATAGGAATCATAATAAATCAGGAAATCCACAATCAAATATTTCCACCATTAAGACTTACCAAAGTACATTTTCCAAGAGGTAAAGGGATATATGAACAAACAAAAAGATGAGAAAATACTTATTATCACAGAAAAATTTATCTTAGGAGACATTGGCAAAAATGTTTATAATTATCAAAGCTGAGTGATGCTTAAATGAGGGTTCATGATTTTCTTTCCTGTATTTTTGTGATTGCCAGAAATTATTCATGATATAAAGTAAATTTAGAAAAACATGGTTGATATGGGGAAGGGGCCAAGGATATAGAGATAAGACAGTGTTCATGTGATTCTATGTAATTAAGAAATGAAAATGGGCCTGGTACAGTGGCTTATTCCTATAATGACAGCACTTTTGGAGGCTAAGGCAGAAGGATTGCTTGAGGCCAAGTTTGAGACCACCCTGGGCAACAAAGCAAGGCCCTGTCTCTACAAAAAAGTAAAATAGTTAGCCAAGCATAGTGCCACACACCTGTAATCCCAGCTACTTCAAAGGCTGAGACAGGAGGATCACTTGAGCCCAGGAGTTCAAGGCTGCAGTGAGCCATGATCACACCACTGCACTCCAGCCTGGGTAACAGAGTAAAACCCTGTCTATTAAAAGTAAATAAATAAAACTAGGACAATAGTCCTCTATTTGTGTGGCCAAAATATATCAAAGATGAAAACAAGGCTCAGGCACAGTGGGTCACACCTTTAATCCCAACACTCTGGGAGGCCGAGATGGGTGGATTGCTTGAGGTCAGGAGTTTGAGACCGGCCTGGACAACATAGCAAAACCCTGTCTCTACTGAAAATACAAAAATTAGCCGGGCATGTTGTCATGCACCTGTAATCCTATCTACTTGGTCGGCTAAGATGGGAGAATTGTGTGGAGGAAGAGGTTGTAGTGAGCTAAGATGGCACCACTGAACTCCAACCTGGATGACAGAGTGAAACTCCGTCTCAAAAAACAAAAAAAGATAAAAACTAGGTTAAGTCCTGATTTCCTATAGAGGACTGTCATTCTATTGAATGGTTTAAAGTGAGAGTCTTAGTTCTTACCAATAAATACTTTGGAACTAAAAATTCAGGTTTGTATTGACATTTAATCAAATATGAGAGGTGATAAAAGTAACTCCTATTTCTTTCTGTAATTCAGTGAGGCAGCTATTCCTATTCAGTATCAGGGCTCCTCCTAAAGTTGTGAATAGAAATGAGTAACTTCCCAGGTCTGAAGACTGGTGTATCATTTTCCTATGGAGTAATGCTATTACCTGAGGACAGGAAATGGTCCTTTGCTGCAACATTTTTACTCTGACATTTTACAAAGATCCAATATAGGGATGGGAGATCACAAATGCATTAAATGTAATCTGTCCTCTGTCCACCTGTCTAAATCCTATTGAACCATTTAGGGACAGCCAGCCCAAATCCTATCTTAGTTAATCATTCAATAAACCAGGATCTATCTACTGAATATCAACTACATGTCCATTATCCCTGTACCCATGAGTACTTATAATACTTGTTCAGTGTCTGTCTTTCCTGATAGACTCTAAGTTCTATGAGGGCATGGGCTCAGTGGGATATTCTAATTAAAACACTTCATAGAAAATTGTAGACCTGAGCTGTAGCAAAATTGAAAATGGAGAAATAGAGAAATGGTGCTTATAATAGCACCAGAAAGAATAAGACAGTTAGGAATAAATATTTTTTAAAGTACAAGACTTGTACACTGAAAACTATAAAACAATTTTGAAAGAAATTAAAGACTTAAAAAAAAAAAAAAGGAACACACCATGTTAATGGAATGAAAGACTCTTAAAATGGCAGTACTCCCCAAGCAGATCTCTAGATTCAATACAACGTAGCTATCCAGTGCGCCAGCATCATTTGTGAAAAAGACTATTCTTTCCCTTATTAAATTGTCTTAGTACCCTACTACCCAGCTTAAGACTTGAAACATTATGAATACTGTTAAACAGACATCATTTAAAAAGCAAAATGATAGAAGATATTTGCAGTAAGTAAAAACAAAAAATAACTTATCATGTGAAGAGTTCCTATGAATCAATAAGAAGAATACAAATAACCCAACTGAATACAAAAAGGACATAAATAGCATTTCCAAATATGGAACTCAGTGACCAATAAGCATAGGAAGAGATGCCTCAGCGCATTAGTAACTGGGAAATGAAAAAGAAATCCACTACATTGGCAAAAATTTAATTCAACAAAACCAAATGTTACCAAGAATGTGGTTCTTGGATTCTGACAAGCAAAAGCATTGAGGGGAGAGTGGAAACAAGTGAGTGCAGGGCATGCTCCTGGACCATCAAACAGCCTACTGTGGCTGGACCATAGGACACGGGCAGAAGCAGTGAATCTGGGGGCAAATAGCGTAGAAAAGTTTTAAAAGCCAGAATAAGACAAGTAGTTCCTACAGGCTGGGGGGCATGGGTGATGGGCAGTTATTGTTTCATGGGTAGAGTTTTGGTTTGGAATGATAAAAATTCTGGAGGTGGACAGTGGTGATTGTTGCACAACAATGTAAATGTACTTAATGCCACTGAACTCTACACTTGAAAATAATTGAAATGGTAAATTTTATGTATATTTTACCACAGTAAAAAAAAATCCAGACTTAGGCAGAAAGTTTAATTAGAAAGAAAAATGTGAAAAAGAGAGAAGACAAAGAGATCATGGAGGGTAGGCTGCCTGGTGGAGGAGTATCATTGTTTTATTCTGCAGACCAGTGGAGAATACTGGAGAATTCTGACAAGGAGAAAGAATCCCAACTGCACCTTACACAGAAAGAAAAAAGCTTGCTCCTGAAAAATTCTCCAACCAAAGGAAATCGCCTTAAAGCTCCGGTCCTCACCTGAGCATGTTTTCTTGTCCTCATTCAAGGTGTAGCCAGGATAACAATCACAGTGGTAGGATGCGGCCCCATCACTCACACAAATGTGCTGGCAACCATGAGAGCCTAGGGCACACTTGTCACGGACTGACCGCAAGTGGTGCAGGAAAGAAAGTATTCACACATTAATTAAATAGAAAAATAAACACAAACATCTGAGAGAAGAAGCTTCCATTTGGTCCCTACCCATCAGTAGTCAGCAGCAGGCCCCATGCTGCAGGAGCAAGCCTGTTTTCTCTTCCCATACCTCTCATCCCTTTGGCCTCCCAGCACACACACTCCTTTCCTTTTTATCTCTCACAGATATTTAAGGGTGCCCTTTCAAAATTTTTTTCTACCCACAGCACTGGGCAGCACTGAGTCTTGACTATTCCAGAACTTACTTCCAGCCTTTCCCAATGGCCACCAATGCTTCCAGCATCTCCAGCACTCATGGATCATCATTATCATCATCATCACCAACAATAATGTTTTAGGGACCTCATCATACATGGAGCTAAGTTTGATGATGCACAAAAAGCTCTATATTGACCATGTGCCTGCCTTCATAGCTTCAAAGTGGAACAGAAAACACTGACCTGGAGATGCACATACACACAAGTACAGATGGGGAAATTACGATGATGTGTATGCTTAGAGAGCAAAGTACTTACTATCTATCACAAACAAATAACATTTCGGGGACAAATGCAGTTTGCCCAAATTTGAGTGGACAGCAGAGCAAATTGCCATACTCGTCCCATGTTCAGACTGGCCTAGGACAACTAAAACAGCAATTCTCCTTTGAAACCCAGAAAGGCTTCCTGGAAGACACAGGTTCCTCCTCTGCCATTGCAGGAACCAAATAGTTTCTTTATTTCCTTCTAATTTTCCTCTTAAATGTCATTTCATGTGCAGAACTTTTGTGGCTCACTAGTGCCTATAGAATAGCGTTGTGTGAAATGCACAGCACCATATAATCTATACATAAAGTGCCTTTCCAACCTTAACATGGCTATTCCTTTTCAGTGCTACAATTTAGATTTTTTTTTTCAGCAAAATGCCTTATAGCAGGGTTTTTCATTTTTTCCCCCTCATTCCAGCTTAGTACCCACTGTACAGGTAACAAATGGACATGCTTCCAGCCCCTGGCCCTGATCCAGGGCTCTGCATTTAATTTACAAGCCTTCCTACCACTAGCAAGGAAAAAGCAGACCATTAGAAGGATCTTCTCCATGGTATGTTCCCCACCTTTATAGCAGTATTCACTATTCCTTTTTTTTTTTGAAATGGAGTCTCACTCTGTTGCCAGGCTGGAGTGCGGTGGCACAATCTTGGCTCACTGCAATCTCCACCTCCCAGGTTCAAGCAGTTCTTCTGCCTCAGCCTCCCGAGTAGCTGGGACTACAGGCACATGCCACCACGCCCAGCTAATTTTTGTATTTTTAGTAGAGACAGGGTTTCACCATGTTGGCCAAGATGGTGTCGATTTCTTGACCTTGTGATCCACCCACCTCGGCCTCCCAAAGTGCTGGGATTATAGGCATGAGCAACTATGCCTGGCCATTCACTATTACTTTAAAATATATAAATAGTCCAGGCACAGTGGCTCACGCCTATAATCCCAGCACTTTGGGAAGCCAGGGCAGATAGACTGCTTGACCTCAGAAGTTTGAAACAAACCTGGGCAAAATGTCAAAACCCCATCTCTACAAAAAATACAAAAATTAGCCAGGTGTGGTGGCGTGTGCCTGAAGTCCTAGCTACTCAGGAGGCTGAGGTGGGAGAATCACTTGAGCCTGGGAGGTAGAGGGTATAGTGAAGCCGAGATCCCACCACTGCACTCCTGTCTGGGTGATAGAGTGAGACCCTGTCTCAAAAAAAGAGAAGAAAAAACTAAATATATACTAACTTTCCCACTAGTATGTCTTTCTCTTCTGTTCCTCTTTGCTGTCCTGTGCTTTGTACACTAAGACAGTATGGCTTAGGAGTTAAGAGCCTATGTAACCACCAGAGCAAGTACCTGGGTTCAAACCCTGGCTCTGCTACTTACTAGCTGAGTAACCATGGGCAAGTTACTTAATCAGTTTCCTCCTAAAGCTGCTGTGAGTATTAAGCAGCATTACTGTAGCTAAAATGCCTAGAATCCTGCATGGCCTACAGTAGGCATTGAAGAATATGGGCTGCTGGCATCTGGGAGTATTGTCTGCCTTAACTGAAAATTTTATTTGATCTATGTTTTTTAAAAATAAATTCCTTCACTTTATTCCACACTATCTGTTAGTCTGAATGGAAATTTGTTTTTGGTTTGTTTGCCCAGGTCTTCAATGTTCCTGGCAACTTAAGGTACCAACTAGGACACTTGCCACTAGTTTGAGAAGTGCAGCCATAGGTGAATCCTCTCCACCCAACTTTCTTAGTCATCCTGCCCTGAACAAATAAATCAGCTCAAGCCAGTCCCCTGCCAGGGCCACTTTGCTCGTCTCTCAATTGAAACCTTCACTATCCTTCAAGACCCAACTCCAGCCCTTCGCAGATGCCTGCCTCCCCAGCCTCGATAGCCTTAGTGTCCATCAGTCCTCTCCCTGGCTCAGTCTCTGCTCTCAGAAGGAGCTGGCTGTCTGCTGGTGAGTTGCAAGTTGGTTTCACTGTAAAAGACCCAAGTATGAAAGACTTTGCTGAGTGGATCTTACCTGAACATGTTTTTTTATCTGCATTCAGAGTGTAGCCCTCATAGCATTCACAGTGATAGGACCCTGCTCTGTCATTCACACAGATGTGCTGACACCCATGGGTACCCAAAGCACATTTGTCTTGAGCTGTGAAACAAAAATTTACCCAGGCTTAAGTTACTCGGAGGCAGAAACTTATGCTTCTTTATGTGCTCACAATGCTTAGTGCCATACTGGGAACAAAGTAGGTGCCCAGTACTTTTTTATTGGTTTCCTTTAAAAAAAAAAGGTGGTGGGGGGAACTTAGTGACATGCCATTTCTCTTTGTTTATCTTGATGAAGTCTATATCTCTTCAAGGGAGAGGAAAATATACAGCAAATCTAAAACACATTCCATATGCCAAAGCTAAATGCCACCTTGAGAGCTTGAAATTTCTCTCAGAAGTGTTTTTATATTTATAAATGCAACCCTGTCCTGCCAGTAAGTTTAAATCAAATTAATAAGGATTAACAGCACTGGCATGGGCTCACTGGCCAACGTATAAGGCTTAGTTTCACTGATGATTGATCATCTAGAAACTGCCAGGGAGTGACTGGCCTCAAACTTACTGGAAGATCTGTGTGGGTCTAATTCAGGCCTTCACAAAATCTTCTTTACTAAAGTCATCCAGCTTTAAGATTAACAGTACAGAAAACTTCCAGGCCAAGTTTTAACTGGAAAAAGATCAGTTCATCCTATCACACCAAATAGTTACTGTCCAACTGACTTCCATCAAAATTTCCTCTTGGCTTAAAAGTGCTCAGTGTACAGAACTATAAAATTTTCCTGGATAAGGACCCTAAATTTAATTAGCTTTTCTCACACCCCCAACTCCCTACCTATTTCCCAGTAATTTTCTGAAGTAATCTATGTTTGCTCCAGTGAGCTCACCACCCTCTGAGCAATGTGTACCTTCATCTAAAAGTGTGGTAGCATGTCTGAACCTTGATTCCTTAAGTTACCTTTAAGAACCTCTTTGCTGGTGAGTTGCAAGGTGGTTTCACTGTAGAAAACCCAAGTATAAAAGAATTTATTGAGTGGATCTTACCTGAACATGTTTTTTTATCTGTATTCAGAGTGTAGCCCTCATAGCATTCACAGTGATAGGACCCTGTTCTGTCGTTCACACAAATGTGCTGACACCCATGGGTACCCAAAGCACATCTGTCTTGAGCTGTGAAACAGAAATGCAGGAGTAAAGAAATAAAAGGTGGAAGAGTCTTTTATTACCCATGGATAGAAACCTTATTTTCAGCTAGAAACATATGAGGAAAACTTACTGGAAACTATTCAAAGCCATTGGCTCTATTTTTTCTAACTAGAAGTTAACTGAGTTAAGTGAAATCCTGCACATACAATAAATATTCTCTGGACTCCCCCAATTTCTTTTCAAAATCATCAGTATTGAGTTTTTACAACCTAAGTATTTCATAAATACTTTCTAAAGCATTCCTTTTAGGCTTATTGTACTTATCCCAACTCAGAGGGATACCAACAGTTGTGAGACTAATTATACTGGATTCAGAAAGACAGAAATAGAGTTTGAAGAAATTATAGTTCAACCCTCTCCTATTTTTAAAAGGAGAGAAAGGAGCCCAGGGGAGACCAATTGATTCAGAGCAGGGTAAGAACTCAAGACACAAATTTTCATTCAATGCACTTTCCTCTGTACTGATACATTTTTAAACTATTTTTTATTTTTAAACTTTTAAGATAATTTCAGATTTATGAAAAAGTTGCAAAAACAGTGCAAAAATTCCTGAACTTCACCCTGTTTCCCCAAATGGTAATTTACATAACCATAGTATGATTATCAAACTAGAAATTAACATTGATATAATATGATCTACTAATCTACAGACTTTATTCAAATGTTGCCATTAATGCCCTTTTTCTGGTCCAGGACCCAATCCAGAATTCCACATTTCATGAAGTTTCACATGTCCTCCAATCTGGGACACTTCCTAAGTCATTCTTTGTCTTTTATGACTTTCACACTTCTAAAAAGTACTGGAAAACTATTTTGTGAACTGAGAACATCTCTCAGGCTGGGTTTTTCTAATGTTTCCTCATGATCCTGAATTTTTAGCAAGAATACTACAGGTGTGCTGTTGTGTCCACAGTATTGAGCCCAGCATGTCAGGTCATTAATAATGTCACTATGTGTCATCACTGATGATGTTAACTTTGATCACTCAGTTAAGGTGATGTCTGCCAATTTCTCCACTATAAAGTTACTGTCTTTCCCTCTGTAAGCAACAAGTACCTTGTGGGTTGTTATGTGATTCAATCTACTAAATTGTCTGTAGCATTTGGGAAGGACTGTTCGGGCTGGGCACAGAGAAGGAAATGAGTAACACATTTATGTTTGGGTGGAGATACATACATGTTACCATTTCTAACGTTTTGGATAAGACTTAGAAATGGGGAAAGCTCAAGGTGCCAAAAGAGGAAAACACACCTACTTCCCAGTCAGTGTGACCTGCCCTTCCATCACTGGGTAGGTAGGCAGACAGCTAAGCAGCAATAAGAAAGACTCTCCCTCACTTACCTGAACAAGTTTTCCTGTCTTCATTCAAGGTATAACCTTCATAGCACTCACAATGATAAGAGCCACTTCTGTCATTCACACAGATGTGCTCACATCCATGGGTGTTAAGAGCACACTTATCAAGAGCTATCAAAAGATGATTGAGACAAACGTAAATGCATGCAAAGCAGGGCAGCAGTAAATAATTATGGGCCATGCCACTTACATACACACACACACACACACACACACACACACACACAGAGAGCTAATAAAACAAGGGGGGAGGTGGCTGGGAGTTGGGAACCAACCCTCTGGTCTTGGCTCTTTCATTGACAGACGCTGTGACATGGGTAAATTTTCTCCTTTCTGTCCATCTCAATTTCATTATCTATAAAATTAAATTATCTCTAAGTTTTCTTTCTCCCAAAAACTTTTTCTAGGATTGAAAAAAAAAAAAATCTAATTCCCATTCCTCATTGACTCCATGTACGTATCTATGCACCAGACCAGTGAGTACCCCTCTAACTTTCCTACTTCTTCTAGATTCCGTGAGCATCTATGACTCCAGAGAGGAAGAGGGTAGCTTGTGTGTAATTAAATAAAATCCAGGAAAAATTCCAAATCCTCAAAAGGACCAACAATCTTGGACCCTTTTCTTTCCCCCCTTTATTTTTTTGTTTTTGTTTTTTGTGAGACAGGGTCTCCCTCTGTCATGCAGTGGCATTATCGTAGCTCACTGCAACCTCCACCTCCTGGTCTCAAACAATCCTCCTGCCCCAGCCTCCCAAGTAGCTGGGACTACAGGCGGGCGCCACCACGCCTGGCTAATTGTTTAAAATTAATTTTTGTAGAGACGGGGGTCTTGCTGTGTTGTCCAGGCTAATCTCGAATTAGGCCTCAAACTGTCCTACCATCTTAGCCTCTCCAGATACGGGAATTGTAGGCATGAGTTACCGCACTCAGCCTGGACCTCTTTCTTAGTAGCCTTTTCTCCTATGATTTTATTTAAAACTTAAAAGATATGGAAATAAGCTGATTTACGTATCATTTCACTTTTCTCCCTAAGCTCCTTTTCAGGGAAAACTGCTGATGAACAGTAAACCAGGCAAAAGGCAGTTAAGTGAAAAGGGGTCAGAGAGTCAAAGCACAAGGCCAGTCCAAAACCTGGAGCATAGGTTCCCAAGTAATTTGATTCAGTCATGGCCCCCTACACAGGCCTCACCTGAACATGTTTTCTTGTCAGCATTCAAGGTGTATCCTTGGCTACACTCGCAGTGGTGCTTGCCTTCCCCGTCACTGATGCAGACGTGCTGGCACTGATGTGTTCCAAGCACACAGGGGTCCAGCGCTGTGCAGAGGAAGTTTACAACGGTCAGCACTGACACTCAGGAAACATCTCAGATACTTTCTCCCCGGTCAAATAGACATTGCTCTCCAGGTTCCTTTCCCAGTCTATCTTTACTTCACTATAAAAACTGGCTGTTTTTTGCCTCTGGCTTATTAGCAATGCTACTAGCATTAAATTAGTAACTAGAAATGTTACTAATTTAAAAGTACACTTCTTGCTATATAGACTTTCTCAAAGGAGAAAGGGAATTTGAAATTTGGAACTGAAGCCAAACACTTACACAGGCCAGGCAACTGATGTTTTATTTGGCTTATTCACCTCCCTATGAAGGAAAAATTTGAGCTTCCCACCACAAGAAACAGGGGAACAATAATGCACAGCCTGAAGTGCTACCAGCTAGTTGTCCCATTGTAGCCAGAATCTGATTTCCAAGGGTTCTATAGTCTATCTCTAAACAGAATTCTCACACGAGCATAGGTCTAAGCCTAGAACGAACTCACAGGTGGGCAGCGGTACATACGGTAGAGGGCAATTCGGGTAACTGTTTTCCGAATATGTAAGATGGGTGAACTCATCCATATGCTAAATCCATAATGAACTCATATGCTAATACAAACAGGTAAAAAGAAAAGGAAGATCAAAATGAATGAGATTACATTAGCTAAACTACATCTCCATCTTTTTGCTCCTGGAGTGATTTATGTCTCATTGGATATTTTTTTCCTAGTAGCCTGTTTTGAAAGATGAATCAATGAATTTAGTCATTTCTGAGAAAGGAAGGAGGCCTGTTGGAGGAGGCTGGCCCTCCTACGGCAGGTAACCCAGCCTCCACTGCCCTTGGCAACAGGACAAGGCTAATATTTTCCCAAGAAGGGCCTTTTCATGCAATGGTCTTTCCAAGCAGTTGACTACAACAAGCTGCCCCTCAGTCTTTTTTCCATAGAGAGGACGTTTTTCTCCCAGAACAAGCGGATCTTTTGTACCAGAAGGAAAAGATTGCCACTCACCACTTGTTACTTTACAGCCTTCGAAGCCCAACCCCAGGTGCTACCTTTGAAACCCAACTTTGCCACAGACCAGCACGTTGAAACCACAAGCATGGAGTGTGAGGGTGATTTCCTGGGAGAAAGAAAGCCACTTTCTTTTTGGAAGCCAATGAATGCCAAGTAGATGCTACCAAAGCCAGTGATGGCCTGTGAAAGCCCAGTGTCCTGGGACAGGAAAGACAAGGGGATCCCAGCCAAGTCTGGCTGCAATGAGGCCAAACTTTGCCCAGACCAAGACTTCATCCCCCTTTTCCTGACAAACTGTTGATGGCTGGGTTTCACATTAACTTAGATAAAAAGTCTCTTTGAAATGTACAATTGTAATTAATTATTGGTTTATTTGTTTGTTTCACCCCCTCCCCCAGAATGTTACTTGATGGTAGGGAGGGATTACCTTTATCTTTGTTACCATGAGAGATCAACAAATGCATGCTGAATAAATAAGTGTGGAACAAATTATATTGCAAAAAGGTATCTCTGTTTAAAAATTCACCTGAACTAGAAATTTGTCCATAACTGCTTGGATATTCACATAGAGGCATCAAAAGATTATTTCCAGATGATAAAAAATAAAGCATGAGTCCTACAAATCATAATTCTCACCAGTGAGTAAAAATAAACTCCAGCATTAAATGGATCTGTATTCCCAGATTTGATCAATTCATGCTAAATTTCCAATAAAATTAGCATATTCTTATTCAAATTCCACCCTAAAGGATGGAGGGAGTAGCAGAGTAACAGAATGATTTCTTAAGATCATCTTGCTTGCTTTCAAGTGCGCTGAAACCCTAATCTGCCTGGTCTCTGAATCCTGTTCTTCAACAAAGAGTAATCAGATAAAGGGCCCAATCTGAAAACAGGAGCATTCACTAACTGCGCGCTCGGGCTGACGGTGACGTTGGAATAGAGGCCTGCTGACTCTTCCAAGGACAAATGCTGCTCCCTGTCTACTACAGGAGAACAAACAGAGTTCTGTTAGATCTAGAAATGGTAAAACTAAAAAAATATGTATCAGGGGGAAAAAATGTAGTGGTGGGGCAGAGAGGGCAGAAGAGGCATCTTGAGTTTTGTTTTTCCTTACCCTTACAGGGAACAGCGGGGTCATTTATCCTGGATATTAGCAGACCTTCACAGTTCTAATGTAAACATGAAGATTTAATGAGGAAACCAAGTTCCATATAATACAGCTCTATATTCCTAAACCAACACATGTGCTTAGGTTGGTCACACGTGTATGCGCACGTGCGCGCACGCACACACACGCGCGCGCACACACACACACACATACACTGGATATATTTAAGTTTTTCATTAAATTTCCACCAAAAAACAAAATCAAACTATTTTCTCTGGGTATATAATATCTGAATATAACATCCTTTCTAGTTGGAAGCAAAGACTGACCAACTTACCACAAAAGGTTTCCTGGAATCTAGAGGAAAGTTTCTCAATGACCCCATAGGTCTCCACATAGAAAACATGCTCCTCTAGGGGCTCACTGGCCATCATCTTGAGGGACTCCATGTCTGCCCGGTCCACGCCCACAGCATAGAGCTCAATACCAGATGCTCGGGCCTGAGCCGCCACCTCATTCACCTGGTCCTGGGGCCTCCCATCTGTGACAATAATGGCCACCTTAGGAATGTTAGAGGAGGGCCCTCGAGCACCTGCCTCCACTGTGAAGGCTTCATCCATTGCTGTCTGGATGGCCAGGCCTGACATGGTGCCTGTTGACAAGGGTGTGATTCGACCCACAGCCTGCTTCAGGGACTGCTTATCTGTGTAGGCCTGGAGTTGGAACTCAATCTTCACGGTGCTAGCATAGTTCACTACTGCCACCCGCGTGTCAGCTGGCCCGATGTCCAGAGTGTCAATTATCCGGGAGACAAAAGTTTTCACTTTGGTGAATTCCAGGGGCCGTACGCTACGAGAACTATCAATGATAAACACCAGGTCCAAGGGCCTGCTTTTGCAAACACCTGCAAAAGACCAAGCAATGATCAGGCCACAATTAGAAATGCAATAATCCTCACTTTCAGAGAACTCTGGGATTCCAGGAGGCCAGGCAAGGCAGCATCTCCTGACCCCAACATCACCACACCTGTGACCTTCTCCAAGACCATCTTTCCTTTCGGTATTGACAGCACCAAGGATTTCAGAACTCCCTAGTGAGAACTCACCTAGAGATGTGAAGTTTCCCCAAATACCTCACCTGCAGGCTGGCTGAACCCTGAAATTTCACTTAGAACCTCATCCCTCTGCTTAAGCTTTTGCTCCCAAGGGCCCTCATGATTGCTGGGAATTAATGGATTCTAGACCTTTCTTAAGCACCTTGGCTATCTGGAGCAACTGGACAAAGTAACCCTGAAAAGCACTCAGGGGCTCTTTTGGTGGTCCCTTTCTTGTACTACACTTCCAAGGGGGTGAAAACTGCTCCAGATCCCTGAATCCTCCCTCCATCTGGCCATCATTTCTGTTTAGTAAATTTGGGGGCCCACTAGAGCCTGAGCTAATTAAAAGTAGAAAGAGGGATGCCAACTTAATCTTGAATCTGTTTAGTCCACTTCCAACTTTGTGAGCATGTCTCGTAAGAAGCAGGGATTGTGATCTGGTATCTACCCTACTGTGCCATCAAACTCTCTTGGTCATCTCTCTCTCACTTATTCATTCACCAAAAACATTTTTTGAGGGCCTGAATGTATGAAACCCTGGAGCTACAAAAATGAATAAATGAGATTCCCACCTTTAAAGAACTTACCTCTTTTCTACACAAAAGTACCTGACATACTATAGTATTACAGTACATTTTAGTGTTCAACTATTCTTTTCCATTCTTCCTGTTTCTCCCAACCCGTTTGCGCACCATCTCTCCTCAATACAAAAATCAAAACCACAATTCAGGGTGAGATAAGAAAAAAGCCAATCATTAAACTTCTTTTTCTTTTTTGAGATGGGGTCTCGCTCTCTAGTCCAGGCTGGAGTACAGTGGTGCAATCTTTGCTCACTGCAACTTCTGTCTCCCGAGTTCAAGCAATTCTCCTGCCTCAGCCTCCTGAGTAGTTGGGATTACAGGCACACACCACCACATCCAGCTAATTTTTGTATTTTTAGTAGAGACGGGCTTTCGCCATGTTGGCCAGCCTGGTCTTTAACTCCTGACCTCAGGTGATCCGCCCACTCTGGCCTCCCAAAGTACTGGGATTACAGGTGTGAGCCACCGTGCTCAGCCCAAAACTTCTTTTTCAAGCCTTTTTTCCCCTTCTCACCCAACACACATGCACATACATACAGGCATTACACACATGCAGCCTAAATGGAAGTGAGGTCCTGGGACATGAGGTGTCACTCAGGGCTCTTTTCTTTCCTAACAAGGAGGCAGAAGTTGATTACTCTAAGAAGGTAATTCACTTAGTGAGTAGGAGAAAAGGTAGATTCCAAATTAATGCCTAGACTAAGCAGTTTATAGAAAAAAAGCCTTACCTGGAACAGCCTACCTTATGTCTCTGTCTAGTTTTCTTTTAAAAGCAGAAAATTATCTTCTTGTTTTTAGCCTGTTGTTTGGAGATATTTAAGTAAAATAAAATTTTTCCTTTCAATAACACTTTAGGAATCACAAGGTACCAACACATCAACCCTGTGAAGCTGGAGGTGCAGAGGTCGTTTTTATACACATTTTACAGTTGAGAAACCTGAGGTTCAAGGATGTGTGAAACTAGAAAGTGGTAGAGCATGGATTGGACTCCAGGCTTCCAGACTCCCAGCCCCTGGGGGTTTGCTACTGAATCCCAGTCACTTCTCTCTGAGACAACATTTTCCTCCACAAAAGTCAATATTCTCTCATGTATTTAGTAAACATCCCCTGCATGTTGACTTTAAGCCACCGCCCTGAAATATGCTGTATGTCATGTATTTAGTTAAGTCAAAAGGAATTAAAGCCAGGCACAGTGGCTCGTGCCTGTAATCCCAATACTTTGAGAGGCCAAGGGAGAAGGATCACTTGAGCTCAGGAGTTCTAGACCAGCCTGAGCAACATAAGGAGACCTCATCTCTACAAAAAATTTAAAAATTAGCCAGGCATGGTGGCAGGCACCTGTAGTTCCAGCTACTTAGAGGGCTGAGGCGGGAGGATCACTTAAAGCCAGAGAGTCAAGGATGAAGTGAGCCCCACCCTATTGCACTCCAGCCTGGACAACAGAGTGAGATCCTGTCTCTAAAAGCAAAAAAGAAAAAAAGGAATTAATTAAAGTTCTTTCTTTATTAAAAAAAAAAAAAACAACTCCAGCAGCCATAAAAAAAGCATGAGTTCATGTCCTTTAGGACATGGATGAAGTTGGGAGCCATCATTCTGAGCAAACTAACACAGGAACAGAAAACCAGACACCTCATGTTCTCACTCATACGTGGGAACTGAACAGTGAGAACCCATGGACACAGGGAAGGGAACATCACACACCAGGACCTGTCTGGGAATGGGGGTCAAAGCATTAGGATGAATACCTAATGCATTTGAGGCTTAAAACCTAGATGATGGGTTGACGGGTGCAGCAAAACACCACAGCACGTGTATATCTATGTAACAAACCTGCAGGTTCTGCACGTGTATCCCAGAACTTCAAGTTAAAAAAAAAAAAAAGATAGGAATAGCAAACATTTGTCATCAATTGTCTCTAAGGTTAGCCACTATAAGACTTCAAAAGAACCTTGGTCTCTACAATCTTTTATCTTAACCTGAACATTTCCTTTCTATGGATTCCAGGTCTTTAGACAAACTAAACCAACTGTCAACCAGAAAATGTTTAAATTTTCTTACAGCCTGGAAGCCCCACCACCACCAGCTTTGAGTTGTCCCACCTTTCTGGACCAAACCAATGTATTTCTTAAACACATTTGATTGATGTCTCATGCCTCCTTAAATTGTATAAAACCAAGCTGCACCCTGACCACCTTGGGCACATGTTCTCAGGTCCTCTTGAGGCCTGTGTCACAACCATGGTCACTCATATTTGGCTCAGAATAAATCTCTTCAAATATTAAAAAAAAAAAAAAAAAAAAAAACCTCCAGAATTTTACTTCATTCCTGGAAAGTCCTATAGATCTAGAACTAAGAAGAATTATGTTGAAAATCTTTCCTGGAGATGGGTCAGAGTATTTTTGTATAATTAGAAAAAGAAAGGTGGGGTGGCAACATGAAAATATGAACTCTGTAATTGACAGTTCTTTCACCAACACCCAAATGGTGTCCTTATAAATATCATGGCTATATTCTTATAACTAGACAGGTATGATTCCCTCCTTCTCCACCTCGTTATTCACACCAAATCCTCTGTTCAGGGTGTGGTATGCAGAATTATGCCCCCTCCGAAAGACATCTATGTCCTAACTCCAGAAACATGCTACTTTTATGTGGCAAAGGGCAGAGACTTTGCAGGTGTGATTAAGTTAAAGACCACCATGTGAGAGGTTATCCTGGATTATTTAGTCAGTCAATGTAATTATGAAGTAGAAGAGGGAGGCAGAGGAAAGAAACGTGAGTAACTCAATGTGAAAATGGCTCAACCTGCTTTAGCTGGCTCTGAAGATGGAGGAAAAGGGTCATAAGCCAAGGAACTCGGCAGCCTTCACACACTGGGAGGGGAAGGGAAATGGATTTTCTCCTAGAGGCTCCCGAGAAGAACGCAGCCCTGCTGACGCCTTAATTTTACCCTACTGAGACCAGTGTCAGACTTCTGACTCACAGAACTCTCAGATAATAAACATATGTTGTTTTAAGCCACAAAATTCATGGTGATTTGTTACAGTGGCCATTGAAAAGTAATACCTGAGGCTTGATCAGGGTGGCAGAAAATTCTGTGAACATCTGGTTCCTTCCTGATTGGTACCCACTCGGCATCAATCATTAGTTGTTTTTGAATCTCACTCCCATTTACTAGATAACAGCAAATATGATTCCTAAGAACAAAGAATCTGAATCTCCTAAAATGTTACCATACTCACAATACCGTCGAGTCCTTATAGTCCTGCTAGAAATAAAAGCCCATACCAAAGCTCAGAATTTCTGGTTGTTAAAAGGAGAGAATCTGGAAAAGGGTGGAATCTGGCATTTATTAAGATATTATCATTCATGATCAGGTTCGGACTCCAGGTAATGAAAGACCAGTGCAGCTTAGGGGAACATGGCCACCTGGTGCTGAATCTCTCCTTCCTCTTCCAGTCCCATTCCAGAGGGAGGCTGGTCAGGACTAGAGCAAGGTTAACTTCTGGAAGAAAGGCTTTCCCTCAATTCCCCACCTGGAGCAACCAGCTACCAGCTGAATCTCACCCTGTGGACCCTGGCCCCTCCGGCCTCAGCAGCAATGCTTTTGCCATTTCAAATCTGCCACTTCAAATACTGCAACTGAGTATTTGAGTCAGGAAAGAGTCCCTTGAACTCCTTCTCGGCTTATCCAGAAAGATGCAGAAGGGGTCAGACCATGCAGATCAGCCTGAGGCATGCAGCCTGGCTGGCCAGATGAGACTGCATACCCAGAAATGGTCTGGCACAGACTCTCTTTAGCAAGACTGGAGCTGGGCTTTTTGGAAATGAAGATACAATCTTCCGTAAACTATATTAAGAGGTTGGTAGGCTGGGGCAGTGGAAAGAGCTTTGCTTGGGATTTCGGAGCCCTCAATTTTACTGTGGGCTCTGACACTGATTCACAGAGTCCCTTCAAAGTGAGGCGCCTCAGTTTCCCCGCATGTGCTGTCAGGGGCTGTGTCAGAAGACATGCCCACTTCGCAGCGCTAGAAGCTTTGCTCTGGTTCAGGAATCAATCACTGACCAAAAAGAGAGATAGAATTGTTCGCCAAAGACCCTGAGTGTCTTGGTCCTGCGGTAACCTGCGGCTCTTCGGGTCTCCTGGTCTCACACCCCATCCGTTACTTCCAGTGTGAGGCGGCCCGAGGGCTGTGGGAGGGGAGGAAGGATCACGCCCTGATATTGGTCGGAGACGGAGGGATCCAAAGAGAACTAACAGCAGAGTCTCAGGAAGGGTTTGCTGACTGAAAGGAGGGGTCAGGATTGGGACGGAGCTGGGCGGCAGCCCCTCGCTCCCCAGCTGCCCTGTGCTCCTGGCCAAATCACAGGGGAGGCTGCGTGAGTTAGAGCTTCAGGAGACCCACATTTCTAGCCTGGACACATGAGTGATGTTGGGCATCTCCCTCCCCTTCTCTGAACCTCAGCTTCCCCCACAGGATTCAGCCGAGGAGGGGCTCTTTCTCCCGCTCCACGGTCTGCCTGAGGCCGGCTGGGGAGCGCTGGGGGATGCCCGGGGCTTCTCCTCCTCCTCAGACGCTCACGCGCCCCGCCCGCCGCCAGCCTGTACCTGCGCCGCGGGCGCGGCCGGGCTCGCTGGCCCCTGGAGAGGGCGCGCCGTCGGGAGCCGCGGGAGAGGGGCGGCGTCCAGGGCTGCCCCCGGGGCCGCGGGTCCCCAGCCTCCGGAAGCCCGCGCGGGCCACGGGGTCGGGGGCGGCGGGGGCCGGCAGCAGCAGCAGCAGCGGCCAGAGCAGCAGGAGGAGTCCCGGGCGCGGCATGGTGGGCTCGGCGGGCCTGGCGGTGTCCGTCGGGGGCCCGGAGCCCACGCAAGGCGCCGATTTAAAGGTCCCGCGGCCTCGGGCCCCGCCCGCCACGCCACGCCACGCCCGCCCCGGGGCCTCGAGCGCCAGGCGGGCCCGGGGAACCCCGCCCAAGGCCAACAAGGAGCCTTGTCCGCGCATTCCAGCGGGAGACGCGGAATGTCCGGGCGAGGCGGCCAGCGGCGCGGTGGTCACCTCCTGCCCCTGCCCTGCGCCCCGAGCCGGCTGCAGCTGGGTGGGCTCGGCTGCCGTCGCAACCCGCGTCCTCCCAGTCACACCGGGGCAGCGGGCCCCCATCCGCGGCCGCAGCCTGCCCTGCCCTCCGCTCTGACGCCCACCCCAGCGGGGCCTGCGCCCCAGCCCGGGATGGGGAGCCCTGGACTCGGCCTTCCCTTCCGCCCCTGCCTCGCCCGCCTGGGGCTGAAGGTGAAGCCCTGCTCCTCGCTCTACATTCCTTTCCTCAGCCGAGTAAGCCAAGTTTTGCTGTGGGCTCTTGGTTTAAAAAAAAAAAAAGAAAGAAAGAAAAGACCTCACAGATTCTAGGGGCATGAATAGAAACGCTTTCATCCGAGCTTCAAATATCCACAAACATTTGAACATATATTACCGGGAAAAGAAAGTCAAACATGCATTCCCCAGAGAGCCCGGTTAGCTGGAGGGACGGCCTGTACCAACACAGGCTTCAAAGGCTCTCCCTAGACCCCATTTCCTCTCCGGATGGGTTATCATGGTGCAGGGCTGGAGGCTGCCAGGGGACCCCCAGGGAGCTCGCTGTCTGTGGGAAGGAGACATGCATAAATGCAGTGCCTGCCAATAGGAACGCGGTGCATTTAGGAAAGAGACACTGCCTGCGGAGACCAGGAAGACTTCTAAAACCAGGTGACATTTGAGCCGTCTTAAAGCATGACAATAAGCTCATCTGGTCGTCCTATTTCATTATTTCCCCTCTACAAGCCATCCTCCACGCAGGATCCTAAACCTCACTTCTCATATTTGTACCCCATGTTGGCGGCAGCATATACACAACAGCCAAGAGGCGGCAGCAACCCAAGTGTCTCTCTTTGTATGAATGGAAAAGCAAAATGCAGTTATCTATGTACAGTGGAGTAGTATTCAGCCTTAAAAGGGAGAAATTTTGGCACATGCTACAACATGGATGAACCTTGAGGATATTATGTTAAGTGAGATAAGCTAGTCACAAAAAGACGTATGATTCCATTTACATGGGGAATCCAGAGTAGTCAATTCATAGAGACAGAAAGAATGACGGTTACCAGGAGCTGGGGGGAGTTGGGGATGGGGAGTTGTATAATGTATCAATGACACTGGGCAGTGGTAGTCACGCTGAGGGAAACCATCACTCGACTCTCAGTGAGAACTCACCAATTTAGAAGGACCTTAGGAGAAACGAGAAGTTTGTAATAATGAGAAGAGGACACTAAGAAGTTTGAAAGAAGCTATGCCAAGAAGAGAAGAGACTGGTAAACACAGTATTTACCAGCTCTGGTGGACATTTGTCATTTGTCTTGCTTTTAGGATGACCCCCAAAGCCTCTGAACCCTGCATTAGTCAAGGTTTTTGAGAGAAACAAAACCAATGGATTTTATATATACATACATATAGAGAGAGAGTGGGAGGAGAGATGGCGATTATGAGAGATTGGCTCATGCAATTATGAAGGCTGAGAAGTCCCACCATCTGCTGTCTGCAAGCTGGAGGCCCAGGAAAGCCAGTGGTGTAATCCAGTCCAAGCCTGAAGGCCCGAGAGCAGGGGAGCCAGTGACTTAAGTCCCAGTCTGAGTCCAGAGACCCAAGAACCAGGAGTGCTGAGGTCCAAGCACAGGAGAAGCTGGTTGGCCCAGCTCAGGCAGAAAACGCATTTGTCCTTCCTCTGTCTTTTTGCTCTATTCAGGCCGGCAACAGATTGGCTGATGCCTGCTCCACTCGCATTAGTGAAGGCGATCGTCTTTGCTCAGCCTACTGATTCAAATGCGAGTCTCTTCTAGAAACATCCTCACAGACACACCCAGAAATAATGTTTAACAGCTAGCTGGGCATCCATTAGCCCAGTCAAGTCAACACGTTAAAATTCACTGTCACAAATACCTTTCCAAATTTAGGGATTTCCAACTTCATGAGTCAGCACCTCCCCAAGTTGACTCCAAGAACGTGCTTCCCCAGCGTCTCTTGCAGCTAGGATGTATGTAAGTGGCCCAGACTTCATCGGTCATATGTGGTGTCTGTGCCAAGCAGCAGTGACTCTAGGTCTCCCATAGAGCAAGCCTGCAATATGATTTTGGGAATGGTTGATAACTGTGTGGCTTCCAAGCTTGATTCTTACACCTTTCCAGAAATTATTTGAGCCACTTAATATCCAGGACTACATATGGGTGGTGAAGGTGTACATTGCGCAATTTCACAGGGGCATTATTCACATTCATAGTCAACACATATTGATTATAACATTTGGAAATCCACTTTCCAATGGCATTTCTTGAGGAATGGTTGGCTTTTCCATTTGCACTTTGAGCTCGTAGTGGGGCAAATAATGCCCTTAATGTATACTTTTTCTATTTATTTATTATTATTATTATTATAAATAGGGTCTCATTCTGTCATGCAGTGATGCCATGAGAAGTCACTGCAACCTCAACCTTCTGGGATCAAGGAATCCTCCAGGCTCAAGCAATCTTCCTTCCTCAGCCTCCCAAGTAGCTGGGACCACAGGTGTGCACCACCACACCCAACTATTTTTTATTTTTATTATTATTTGTAGATACAGGGTCTAATTATGTTGCCCAGGCTGATCTTGAACTCCTGGGCTCAAGCGATCTTCCCACCTCAGCTTGCCAAAGTGCTAGGATTACACATGTGAGTCACCACGCTTAGCCTCTTCTTCGGCTCATTCTAGCAGGAATGGGTTCTGGTTTGCAATTAACAATGAGGATTATTTAGTCTTGTGATTTTTTTCTATTGCATACCACTGGGGGGCACTGTTTCAAACAGCTCAAAATAAAAATCTCAGCTCCCAAGTGAATGTTCCTACACATTACTTGTCAGTAACTCAAGACAGTTTCAGATGCTGGTATATGAAAGTTATGCCATCTTGAATGAAATAGAAATTGTCTGATAAGTTTGTATCTCCAGAGTTCACACTCCAGGGCAGTTGTCTCACATCTGACACCAAAAGATTGTAAAATAAAACAAAGGTAGCTCTTCTGACGGATTCAGGTGGCAGCAGAGCTTTCTTGCATGTCACCAACTCAACTGGCTGCTGGCCCAGGTGGTAACTTCGCTTTCAGGTGTAAAAGCTACATTTCTCTACCACTGCATATTATCTTCTACTACTTTGTCAAGATAAAGACTAAAATAATTTTTTGATAACCAAGATTTAGGTCATAAAAGAGCCAAACAAAGGTTTTTTAAACTATTCATAAACTTTAAAAATGCAATTAATAAAGATTTATATATATACTTTACATTGCTTTTAGAATGTTATTATGTTTAAAATAGGTAATACATGCACTTGTTCTAAACTTTGAAAAGAAAAAAGAAACCGACCAAATGTTAGGATCACTTTCAACTTTGCATCACTTCTTATAAGCAAAAACATTCAACGTGTTGGGAGAATTATTTTGCTCACAACTAGGATTTCAAAGTAAAATAAGACTTGGGCGCTACTTAAGGAACCAGTTTTCTCCTGCTTTGCTGTCCTTAATGTGTGAATTTTGTTCTCAAGGCTGCTGGACCTCCAAGTATCATGTTGGCATTCCAGGATGAAGAAAGAGGGAAGGCCAGAGAGCAAAGGACAAACAGATTTTCTGCCGACATCACATGCCCATGCCTGGCCAAAGGGGAGTCTTGGAAGGTAAGTTTTTTAGCTTTTTTGATCCACAGTGAAGAAGGCAGAAGAAAACATGGATTGGAATGGGAGTTGACAGCTAACCTATGGCATATGCTACAGGTATACAGTGAAAAGGAACTATCCCAACCACCCGTACCCCACTGTGGCGACACCACTGTTGCCAATGTCTTGAGTGTGCATAAACTTGTAGGTATAAACATTGAAAAATACACGTGCGGACATCCACTGTTCTGTTGAAAGAAGACATATTTTCCAACTTTAGACCAAAAAAATCTACCCCCAAACAACTTTAAAGATCTCTGATTCCACAGACGCACTGGAGAAAATGTTGTTGAAAGATGTCCCAAGGCTTCCTAAGTCTGAAAAAGAAAATGACAGACCATGTACTGGGAGAACAACTCTGTTTTGTTTTGTCTTGTTTTCAGAACACTGTCAATTCCAAAGTGGAAGTCTTTTCCGGAAATATAGAACTCTTTACCTGCTTATTTTTCTTGCACCTTATTCACTTGAAAAATCCAAGTAATTACGAAAAATGAATATGTTCAATGGCCTACAAGTTGTATTGCCATCTTTGTTTTTTAATTGCCACAGGGATCAAGATAGTACAAATTATGGATTGGTACTACCCACTAATCTTTATTTTATTAAATTAATATTTCTAGACTAGGTGTGGTAGCTCATGCCTGTAATCCCAGCACTCTGGGAGGTGGGAGGATTGCTTGAGCCCAGGAATTCAAAACCAGCCTGGGCAACACAGTGAGACTCCATCTTTATGAAAAATTTGTTTTTAAATTAGCCAGGTGTGGTGGCACACACCTGTGGTCCCAACTCTACTCTGGAGACTGAGGTAGGAGGATTGCTTCAGCTCAGGAGGTTGAGGCTACAGTAAGCCATGATCGCACCAGTGCACATCACCCTGGGGGACAGAGTGAGACCCTGTCTAATCAATCAGTCAATCAGTCAATATTTCTGTGAATAAGCATGAAAGAAAACACGGAAACTAAATCTAAACTGTGTAAGGCCTGTGCCTATTTTTAATACCAAATTCTTAGCTATATAAGAGTAGCTTGCAAATGAGATGAGGTTGAAGGCAAAGTTTGGCTTGCTCTAAAAAAAAAAAAAAAAGGAACCATTTCTGATACATAGCAAGCACATTTTCATTATTGCCAGGAAGTTCTGAAGAGGACTGTTAATGACCTACTACTATTAACTAACATTTACAACTGAAGGCATATTTCTATTCAAAATAGTGGAATCAATATTTGAAAAGAGCCACTCTGCTAGAATTCCCACTCCAAAAAAAAAAAAGAGCCACTCATAACACTTTTGCTTCCCTTAATAAAAGATTGGTTTTAATTTTTATTGTTTCATTTTAGAAGTACAAGCATGAGCATTAAGTTTCACTAGTTAATAAAGATAAAATCTCAAATCAGCCAATTCACTATGCCATCCCCAAAACTGTCTTCTCTGAGGCCATATTATAAATTAGATTTTTCACATTTATTTGAAATGTGAATCATAATTCACTATAATGACATTTTACATTATAAGCCAGTTACAGCACAAGTATATAATATATATATACAACAGAAATGAGTTTTATAAAGCAATATTGACAACACATGTGATGCACTCTAATGATTCCTATTTTTTCCAACTCCATTCTTTTCTATTCCATTTTCTTAAAACTCTGGCTAAAAACATCTAAATAGAATTCACGATTCACCCATGTTTGAAAACCCCTATATTAAATAGATTATTTTCTACTGCCTCTGCCCTTTCACTCTATTACAGTGTCCAGTTTGTTGCTTCAGTGGGCCTTACTCACTTTTTAATTATTTAATATGTATTAAATGCATTTATTCTATCAGACCCCACTAGGCTCCAGGAGGGCAGAGGCAATGTTTGCATTGTTTGCTACTGAATTCCTAGAAATTCTACCTTCCCACATGCAGATTCACAACCTGCATTAGGACTGAGACTTCAGGAAACAGGAGATCATAGAACACAGCTGATACTCAGCCTTTCCTTGGCAGGGTAGTCAACAGGCATGATAGACTGTTTGCAGGAAAAGAAAAAGCCAGGCATTGCTTTTTCCAGGAATCAAGTGATGGCGAGGAAAAGCTTTGCTCTGTTTCACTTCACTGACTGACAACAGACTGCCCTGTACTGGGCACTGGCTCCACAGACCATCTCTTCCTTGGCCTTCTCTAGCAGTGGAGTGAGATCTTCCTCCAGCACCAGGCTCTTTCTAGAGAAGGAGTTCGGGAGAGATGCAGCCTAAAGTGTCGTGTCTGTTTCAGCATATTGGCATGTGAACATCTGTGAAAATTGAAACTATTTGACCAAGGCTAGAAAGTAAATTAAGAGTTGCTTTTCTTTTAAAGAAAAATCAGTTTAATATTGCTATAATGTTTTTTATAATTCTAAACAACTATTTATTAGTCAACTTTGGCTAGGTTATGCTATGGTAACCAATGGCCCCACATCTCATGTTCTTATAACAAAGAACCGTTGTTTCTTGCTCTGTTATGTGTGCTTCATAGGTTGGCTGCAGCTCTCCTCTATGTCTTCTTCATTCTGGCACCCAAACATAGGAGCAGGCCCAATCTGGTACGTGCTGGCCTTGAGGCAAAGGAAGGAAAAAAGATGGTGGAATCATGCATCTGCAAGAAGGTGGCAAATCAATTTCACTCATGTTATTGGCTGAAGCAAGTCGCATGGCCAAGCCTGATGGTAGTGGTTGGGAAATATTAATATCAACTTTTTAATGGAGAAATAGCAAATCTTTGGAAACTGTAACAGGATCTGGCACAATTTTTTAGACATTGCTTATGATGGGGATAGATGGGTGTCCTCAGAGGGCCCTTCTCTTAGGAGATTCAACAAGAACCCCTCCTCTCTGATTCCAGGTTTGCTTCTTCTCAAGATGCTGCTCACGTTAGCTGATCTAATCCTAACCACTTTCTAACAGCTTTTCAGCTTCATAGGTAGATTGCCTTGGTGGAGTGATTTCTTTGGTCTTGTTGCTTGGTGTCCAGCAAGTAGGGAAATGCTGGCACTCAGCTCTGCCAGATGGGAAGCATGATTGAAATCCTCTTCCAACAAGTTGTCACTCCCAGGGGTCATGCTCTTTCTTGACTTCAGATTGTGCAGAGCCTGGCTCTAAAAGCTCCCAGGATACATGCAAGGCCATGGATCTCAAGATATATTTTTTCCACATCCTGGACTTACTGATTTATGACAAAACATGCAGTTGTGCAACTTACAGAAACTTCCAATGGAAGCTTTTTCATCTTTCTCACAGGTTCGGTCTCCTCTACCCCTGGGTGCAAAGGAAACAAAGTGGAAGGAGGCCCGTAGTGCCCATGCGCTGATGCAGAGGTCCTGCAACTGGACTGTCAGAATCACTGGGGAGGCCTTATCATAGATAGATTCCTGGCCCCTCACCCTCTATGTGCTGATTCAGATGGCTGGGTTCTGGGCCCAGGAATTTCCAGTTTCTAGAGGTGTATTAGTCTGTTCTCATGCTGCTAATAAAGACATACCTGAGACTGGATAACTTACAAAGGAAAGATGTTTAACGGACTCACGGTTCCACATGGCTGGGGAGCCCTTACAATCATGGCAGAAGGCAAAGGAGAAGCAAAGGAACATCTTACATGGCAGCAGGCAAGAGAGTTTGTGCAGGGGAACTCCCATTTATAAAACTATCAGATCTTGTGAAACTTATTCACTATCACAGGAACAGTATGGGGGAAACCATCCCCATAATTCAACTATCTCTGTCTGGCCCCAACCTTGACACATGGGGATTATTACAATTCAAGGTGAGATTTGGATGGAGACACAGCCAAACCATATCATTCTGCCCTAGCCTTTCCCAAATCTCATGTCCTTACATTTCAAAACCCATCATGCCTTCCCAACAGTCCCCTAAAGTCTTAACTCATTTTAGCATTAACTCAAAAGTCCACAGTCCAAAGTCTCATCTGAGATAAGGCAAGTCCCTTCAGCCTATGAGCCTGTAAAATCAAAAGCAACTTAGTTACTTCCTAGATACAAGGGTGGTAAAGACAATGGGTAAATACACTCATGCCAAATGGGAGAAATGGACCTAAATGAAGGGGCTACAGGCCCCGTACAAGTCCGAAATCCTGGGCAGGGTTGGGAGAGGGGGTGATCAAATCTTAAAGCTCCAAAATGATCTCCTTTGACTCTGTGTTTCACATTCCAGGTCACACTGATGCCAGAGGTGGGTTCCCACGGTCTTGAGCAGCTCTGCCCCTGTGGCTCTGCAGGGTACAGCCCCCCTCTTGGCTGCCCTCACAGGCTGGCACTGAGCATCTGCAATTTTTCCAGGTGCATAGTACAAGCTGTTGGTGGATCTACCATTCTGGGGTCTGGAGGACGGTGGCCCTCCTCTCACAGCTCCACTAGGCAGTGCCCCAGTGGGGATTCTATGTGGGGGCTCCTACCCCACATTTCCCTTCCACACTGCCCTAGAAGAAATTTTCCATGAGGCTCTGCCCCTGCAGCAAACTTTTGTCAGGACATCCAGGCATTTCCATACATTCTCTGAAATCTAGGTGGAGGTTCCCAAACCTCAATGCTTGATTTCTGTGCACTTGCAGGCTCAACACCACATGGAAGCCACCAAGACTTGGGGCTTGAACCCTCTGAAGCAATGGCTTGAGCTCTGTGTTGGCCCCTTTTAGCCATGGCTGGGATGCAGGGCACCAAGTACCGAGACTACACAAAGAAGCCCCCTGGGCTGGGCCCACAAAACCATCTTTTCCTCCTAGGCCTCTGGGCCTGTGGTGGGAGGGGCTGCCATGAAGGTCTCCGACATGCCCTGGATATATTTTTCCCATTGGCAATTAACATTTGGCTCCTCATCACTTATGCAAATTTTTGCAGTGGCTTGAATTTCTCCTCAGAAAATGGGTTTTTCTTTTGTATTACATCATCAGGCTGCACATTTTCTGAACTTTTATGCTCTGCTTCCCTTTTAAACATAAGTTCATATTCCAAAACATATCTTTGTGAATACATAAAGTGAAATACTCTTAACAGCACCTGAGTCACCTCTTGAACACTTTGCTGCTTACAAACTTCTTCCATCAGATGCCCTAAATCATCTCTTTCAAGTTAAAATTTCCAAAAATCTCTAGGACAGGGGCAAAATGCAGCCAGTCTCTGATAAAACATAGCAAGAGTCACTTTAGCTACAGTTCCCAGTAAGTTCCTCCTCTCCATCTGAGATCACCTGAGCCTGGACTTTATTGTCCATATCACTATGAACACTTTGTCAAAGCCATTCAACAAGTCTCTAGGAAGTTCCAAACTTTACCACATTTTTCTGTCTTCCTCTGAGTCCTCCAAACTGTTCCAACCTCTGCCTGTTACCCAGTTCCAAAGTCGCTTCTGCATTTTTGGGTATCTTTAGAGCAGCAATTTACCAATATCAATACCAGTAGCAATATACCAGTACCAATTTACTGTATTAGTGTGTTCTCATGCTGCTAATAGAGACATACCTGAGACTGGATAATTTATAAAGGAAAGAGGTTTAGTGGACTCACAGTTCCACATGGCTGGGGAGCCCTTACAATCATGGCAGAAGGCAAAGGAGAAGCAAAGGCACATCTTACATGGCAGCAGGCAAGAGAGCTTGTGCAAGGGAACTTCCATTTGTAAAACCATCACATCTTATCAGACTTGTTCACTACCATGAGAACAGTATGGGGGAAACTGCACCCATGATTCAATTATCTCCACCTGGCCCATCCTTGACATGTGGGGATTATTACAATTTAAGGTAAGATATGTGTGGGGACACAGCCAAACCATATCAAGAGGCAACTGCCATGCGGAGGGAGTTTGTGTCCTGCAGTTTGCAGTATCTGGTTCAAATAATCTTGGCAATGGGTCTGTATCTGCAGTAAGTGCAGGTGCAAGGAAATGGCCACCCAGCAAGGAAACTGCTCAGTGGTGCCATGTCTTTGCTATGAATGGGACTTGCTGAGCATCTGGATCTGTGGTCACAAGACATCTGGGGCCAGGGAGTGACTATCCTCCCTCCTCCTTCTCTCCACACCACACTTCTCAACAGCTGTCACTTCCTAACCCATTTATTCCTGCCTCCCCTGTACCATCCTGGGGAAAGTGCTCTTCCTGCCTCCCTTGCACCATCCTGGGGAAAGTGGTCTCCTAGGCGCATAATGGCTCAGATCACCAAGCCCAGAGGCCTCTTGGTAGAGTTTAGACCACCCTGTTTTTGGCAGGAGCTCCAGTGTTAGCCCCTTCATCCCAGGTTGTCCCATAGTCCTGATTATACACTGTCTCTCTCATTTGCCACTTCCCTTTCTTCTTTCCATGCTCTATGCAGTGTGGAAGTCCACAGGCTTTTTTCTAAATCAGCTTTTAAAAAGGTAAATTTTTTTCTTAGGATAAAAGTAATATATGCTTTTCTGTATAGATCGTAGAAAATGCAGATAAGCAAAAGTAAAATGGAAAGACCATCCACAGACTACCATCCAAAGATAAGCTATGTGGTATTATCCCTTTTGTCTCTGCTTATATATTCATACATTTTTATTAAAAATGAGACCATGCTATATGTTTTAGCATATATAACTTCCTTTCTGTACTTAACATATAGTGAACATATTTCTGTTATATTCCTCAAATACATCATTTTTAATGGCTGTACTGTATTTCATTGTATATTCCATCTACTTAACCAATTTTTCACTGTGAGACATTTAGTTTCTACTTGTTTTTAATTGCAAGCTGTGCTTCACTGAATCTCTTTTTGTGAATCTTTGTGAATTATTATTATTTCCTAGAAGAAATTACTAGAAATGGAAGGCTGAATGACTAGGTCTTCTTTGATACCTGGGTACCATCTATGTTAGGAGTCTCAACTAGCCCTGTGGTTTCAGCTACTACCTCTATATTGCTAATTTCCAGATCTGTGTCTCTTGTCCCAACCCTACTCCTGAGCAATAAAACTACATTTGTAACTCTGCTTTTGGATTCCTGTATTCAAAAGTCACAAAAGTACCTCAAGCTCAATCATTACCAAGAATGAACCCATATTCCTCTTTTTAAAAAAAGCTCACGCTCCTTTATTCCTCATTTCTTCCACTATTCTCGCCAGACAGGTCTGAAAGAAATCTTGATGACCTCCTTCCTTTCTTGATCCTTTCATGTTAAATAAGTTGCCAAGTCTTTGACTGACATCTCTACCAGTTCAAGTCCTATCCAACTCTCAAGGCCTAACTGAAATCTGCTCACTGTAGGAAGCGTATCTTCCCTTTTCCAGCCAGACAGAATCCCTGAAGGAGGGAGAAGAGAGGACAGAGGACATATTTGAAAAAATAATGACTGAAAATTTTCCAAACATGATGAAATCTATAAACCTGCAGATTTAAGAATCTCAATGAACCTCAAACACAAGAAACATAAAAAAACAAAAAGCCAACATCAAGGAACGTCATAAACAAATTGTTCAATATCAGGGCTGTAAGAGAAATTTTTCATCACCCAAAGAAAAAAAAAATGTTCCATACAGAGGAAGAGTCTAGCACAACAGTAAATTTCTCATTAGAAACTGTGTTCAAGAAGACAGTGAAGCAACATCTTTAAAGTACTGAAAGGAAAAAAACAAACAAAAAAAACCCCAAAAAGCCTGTCCACTTAAAAAACAAAAGTAAAAATATTTTTAGATAAACAAAACCCAAAATAACTTACCACCAGCAGAATCACACTGTAAAAAATATTAAAGAAAGCTTTTTTGGCAGAAGAAAAATTATACCAGTTGGAAATGTGGATCTACAGAAAGGAATGAAGAGCTCCAAAAAAGCTAACTAAGAGGGTACCTATGCAGTTTTTAAAATTGTCTTTTTATCTTTAAAAGATCATTAACTGGTGGATGTGGTGGCTCACGCCTGTAATCTCAGCACTTTGGGAGACCAAGAAGGGAGGATTACTTGAGGCCAAGAAAGTGAGGCTGCAGTGAGCTATAACTGTACCACTACACTTCAGTGCTCTGGGTGACAGAGCAAGACCTGTCTCTAAAAAATAATAACGATAATGATTACTAAACGATAGCTAACTGTCTATTCAAAAGTGAGAGTCACAGAAGGTCAGAGGAAGAAGGAATCTGCAATCTCATTTGCAATCTGAATTACTTGCTGAATTCCTATCATTGGTAGGAGGGCCAGGAATATAAATCAAGTTCCCTGATGCAACCTAACTGAATGATGACAGATATACTAGTCCCTGCTTATTTGTGGTTTTGCTTTCCAAGGTTTCAGTCATCTGTGGGTGACTACAGTCCAAAAACACTAAATGGAAAATTCCAGAAGTAAATAATTCATAGGTTAAAAAAATAATTTATAAGTTTTAAAATACATGCCATTCTTAATAGCATGATAACTCTCACACTGTCCTGCTCTGTACTGGCCTGGAGGTGACTCATTCCTTTTTCCAGTGCATCCACGCTGCATGCATTACCCGCCTATTGGGCACTTCATAGTCATCTTGGTGATCAGATTGACATATCAGAAGAAGAAAGGTGAGTACAGTAAGATGAGATGTTTTGAGAGAAAGAGGGAGAGAAAACATTCACTAACTTTTATTAAATTGTTGTAATTGTTGTATTTTCTTATTAGCTATTGCTTTTCATCTCTTACTCTATAAATTAAACTTCATCATAGGCATGTATGGATAGGAAAATACACGGTGTATAGAGGGTTCTGTACTATCCATGGTTTTGAGCACTACTGGGGTTCTTAGAGTATGTCCCCCACAGATAAGGGGGGATACTGTACAAAGCTCCTTTCTAACAGACAAGAAACAAAGTTACTCTGTTTCTGGTTTCCAGGTCAAATACTTTTCTTCTCCCTCTCCAGCCCTTCCTGCAGCCATTCCTTGCTCTCATACACCCTCATGATAATATTTGCACAGTGATTTTCGGTCTGTCAGTCCTTCCAGGTCTGTTACCTCACTTGATCCTAAGGACAACTCCAAGAAGTACATAAGTCAGTTATTTGCATCTTTCTGATTTTATAAAAACTGAAGCCCAGATCCTCGTTAAATTTCCCAGGGTCAGAATGTAATAGCTGGGTGAAGACAGGAATTGAATTTCAGCTTTCTGATGCCAAACCTTGTGCTCATTCTACCATCCCAGTGTTGCCTCTCTGTGTGCCTGGAATTCCACATTATTTGGCAACACTCATCTTGTTTCTAAATTATTTTCTCATCCCTAAAGTCATGGCATTTACAGATAAACAAAGCAACCTTAGAAAAGCAAAGGTACAGCTTTTTCTTTCAGTCAACTCTTGGGCTTATTTATAACACATTCCTTCTTTGAAAGCAAGAGTCCTGAAAATAGCACATCTATCCTTTGCCTATTAAGGGATAGTGGAACAATTAGGCTCAGAACAAAGCTAATTCCACGATAACTGTGAACAAATTAGTCACAGACAGAAAAACAGAGGGAGTAGCACATTACCAAACAGAGGGAAGAAAATGTACAATTTATCAGTGAAAGATCCCTTGGTTTCCTATTGCAAGAAACTTTAAATGTAAGTGTAGTATGTGTACTGGTATATTCCTAATTATATTGAAAATGATCTATTAGCAGTGTAAAATTTGTGGGGTGGAGACAAATTCTTTTTTTTTTTTGAGCTACAATCCAACTCTGCTGCCCAGGCTGGAGTGCAATGGCAAGATTTCAGCTCACTGCAGCCTCTGCCTCTCGGGTTCAAGCGATTCTCCTGCCTCAGCCTCCAAAGTAGCTGGGATTACTGGTGTATGCCACAACATCTGGCTAACTTTTGTATTTTCAGTACAGACAGGGTTTCGCCATGTTGCCCAGGCTGGTCTCGAACTCCTGACCTCAGGTGATCCACCCACCTCTGCCTTCCAAAGTGCTGGAATTACAGGTATGAGCCACCATGCCCAGCTGACAAATTATTTCATTCAAAAAACATTTACTTCCCTTCCCCTCAACTTTCTGTGGGTCACTGTGCCAAATGTAGATGGAAATGAGAGTAAAAGGTCTTCATCTCCAACTTGTTCCTTAACAGGAACACAGTATAACACGAGTTGTAGTGGAGTTGCATCCTAGGTACTAGAAGAGCGGAGAGGGGAGGAAGCAGGCCAATGCATAAAAAAAAAAAAATAATTCTCCAGGCTGGGTGCTATGGCTCATACCCGTAATCCCAGCATTTTGGGAAGCCAAGGCAGGCAGATCACTTAACGCCAGGAGTTCAAGACCAGCATGGGCAACATGGTGAAACCCTATCTCTACAAAAAATACATAAAAAATAGCCAGGGGTGATGGCGTACGCCTATTGTCCCAGCTATTCAGAGCACTGAAGCAGGAAGATCCCTTGAGCCCAGGAGGTGGAAGTTTTGCAGTGAGCTAAGATCATGCCACTGCACCTAAATAATAGAGCAGGATCTTGTCTCAGAAAAAAAGAACACACACACACACACACACACACACACAGAAGAAAAAAAAAATCATTCTCCAAAAACTAACTCATTGAGAGCCCGTCTGCCAAAGAAGACAATGGCCCGTTTACAGAATTTGTCTAATTTACTAAAAACTGATTTTAAGTAATGTGTTTGTTAAATATTTCAATGTATATAAATGTATTTTTTGGAGTTCTTACTACATCTGCCATTGTGCTAAGCATCTTATACACTGTCTTGCCTGCCACCATGTAAGACATGCCTTTGCACCTCCTTTGTCTTCTGCCATGATTGTGAGGCCTCCCCAGCCACGTGGAACTGAGTCCATTAAACTTCTTTTTCTTTATAAATTACCCAGTCTCAGGTATTTCTTCCCAGCAGTATGAAAATGGACTAATACAGTAAATTGATACTGGGAATGGAGCACTGCTTTAAGGATACCTGAAAATGTGGAATAAACTTTGGAACTGGGTAACAGATAAGAGAGTGTGTGCAGTGGAACTGCCTTTTATGAAACCATCAGATCTTGTGAGACTTATTCACTATCACAAGAACAACAAGGGAAGAAAACCCACTCATGATTCAGTTACTTCCCACTGGGTCCCTCCCACAACACGTGGGGATTATAGGAGCTACAATTCAAGATGAGATTTGGGTGGGGACACAGCCAAACCATATCATTCCACCACTGAACCCTCCTAAATCTCATGTCCTCACATTTCAAAACCAATCATGCCTTCCCAACAGCCCCCCAAAACCTTAACTCATTTCAGAATTAACTCAAAAGTCCACAGTCCAAAGTCTCATCTGAGACAAGTCCTTTCTGCCTAAGAGCCTGTAAAGTCAAAAGCAAGTCAGTTACTTCCTAGCTACAATGGGGGGGTACAAGCATTTGGTAAATACACCCATTCCAAATGGGAGCAATTGGCCAAAATGAAGGGGCTGTAGGCCCCATGTCAGTCCAAAATCCAGCAAAGCAGTCAAACCTTAAATCTCCAAAGTGATCTCCTTTGACTCCATGCCTCACATCCAGGTTATGCTAATCCAAGAGGTGGGCTCCCACAGCCTTGGGCAGCTCTACCCCTGTGACTTGACAGGGTACAACCCCACTCCTAGTACCAATTTAGTTCTGGTACCAATTTCCTGTATTACTTTATTCTCACACTCCTAATAGAGACACACCCAAGACTGGGTAATTTATAAAAGAAAGAAGTGACTCACAGTTCAGCATGGCTGGGGAGGCCTCAGGAAACTTACAATTGTGATGGAAGGGGAAGTAAACATGTCCTTCTTCATATGGCAGCAGGAAGGAGAAGAATGAGCGCAAAAGGGGGAAAGCCCCTTATAAAGCTATCAGATCTCATAAGAACTATCATGAGAATAGCATGAACTGCCCCATGATTCAATTACCTCCTACCAGGTCCCTCCCATGACATAAGGGGTTACACAAACTACAATTCAAGATGAGATTTGGGTGGGGATACAGCCAAACCATATCAAGCTGTGTCATTTTCCAAAAGAAAAGACTGCTTTAGTCTGGGCATGGTGGATCACATCTGTAATCCCAGATACTTTGGGAGGCTGAGGAGAGTGGATTACCTGCCTGAGATCAGGAGTTTAAGACCAGCATGGCCAATATGGTGAAACCTCATCTCTACTAGAAATACAAAAAATTAGCCAGGTGTGGTGGCACATGCCTGTAGTCCCAGTTATGTGGGAGGCTGAGGCAGGAGAGTCGCTTGAACCCAGGAGGCAGAGGTTACAGTGAGCCGAGATCATACCACTGCACTCCAGCCTCGGTGACAGAGCAAGATTCCATCTAAAAAAAAAAAAAAAACTGCTTCAAATGAAGTAGTGATTAGAGGCCACAATGGCCTAGCATTGGGCTAGTTAAGCTACGGTCCTGCTGTGTTCAAATGTTTTATGTAATCTCACCACTACCAAAGAACTAATAGCAGGTTTGGTTAATTCTAAATATGGTGTAGCATGATCTTTAACAGAAAAAAAAAAATTGAATAAACAGTAACAAAGAAAACTGGATGGAGCTGAGACTTTTTTTTTAAATAAAGAAACAAAGTGAGACCTAGCCCAGATAAATCATCCTTGATTCTGAAATGTTCTAAAATATTTAGAAGTAAAACATCTTCCACTACTGGAAACTGAATGTACTCCCAGATATAATTACACTTATGTTCTAAACATAAAGCTTACTCTTATTTTGGTGGTGGTGGTAGGTGTCCCCAAAGGTGAGTTTGCACCTGAACAATTCTGCTCTCCCTTTGAAAGATGTATAAAGTATATCCATGAGCTTTCAGAGTGTGTATAAAGCCACCACAGCCACATTCTTAGCAAGATGCGAGGCAGAATATTTTCAGGACAAAATTGAAATTGTGACGCCTACAAGCTGTAGTTTGCTTCTGCTTTCTTTTTGCCCCCTTTTCCTTCTTTTAAAATTGTATATATTAAAGGTATACAAAATACTGTTTTGATATACATATACTTGGTAAAATTATTATAGTTAAGCAAATTAATCTATTAATATCTACCATTTTTGGTGGTAAGAGCACCTAATCTACTTTGAGCAAATTTTCAGTATACAACTTTATCTATAGATTTATGCTGTACATCAGATCTCTAGGCTTATTCACTAGATCTCTGCTCATTTGGCTCTTCTCTTGACATCAACTGATACAATTTTAATTATTTGTTTTTAGAGACAGGGTTTCACTCTTGTCACCCAGGCTGCAGCTAAACTATAGCCTCAAACTCCTGGGCTCAAGCAATCCTCCTGTAAATTATCCTTGATGAGCTCATTACCTAATGATCACAACATATAAACATAGCTTTCAGAGAAGAGCGAAGATGGCCAACTAGATGCAGTCAGGAAGAGTATGTCCCACCAAGAGACAAGACCATCAAGAAGACCAGCACACTTAAGCAGATCTTCTGAGGTAAAGCACGGAGAGTGGATGGAGGCAGAATGCAGACCCTGTCTGTATTCTGGAGGGAGGAAGCTGGGAAGCCTGCATGGGGTTGCCAAACACCAGCACTTGTTCCTGGCCTTTAGCAGTTCCTAGGGACAGTGTGAGTTAAATAGGCAAGGTGTGGCCCATTCTCACACCACTGACCTCTGGAATCCTAGCTGCAGGAGACCCCATGACCCCCACAGACATTTGAGCTGGCAGGGAGAGCTGCTTGGAGAGCTGGCAGGGACAGGACTCCAGCCTGAGTGGAGCCCAGAGGGTTCAGCATGAGAACGGCTGCAGTGGAGCACAGCCAGGGATGCCCATGCCCCAAGTCTTGCCACGCAACTCTAGGTGAGTTTGACCTTTATTGACTATCAGACCCAGACACAACAGGGCTGTCTTGCCCATGCGATGTGGTCAGTCTGAATGCCCCATCTTCTGGCCTCTCCTGGAGTTCCTATGTGGCTGTGACCACTTGCAGCATAGCCTCAGATGCCCAACCAGGGCATTCCCAGGGGCCGCCGCAATAGCTCCTTTGCTGACAGACCCTGCTTAACTGTTGGAGACTTTCTGTGGACGGCCCCTGCTGGTGCATACTCACCTGCAGCCTCCCCCCACCACTGTGACAGTGTGCTATGCCCACAGCGTCCCCACACTGCTTTACCTGTGTGTACACATGAATGGGCCACTGTCAACACCCCAACAGAGCACTTGTGCCAGCATCTCCCATCAGTGTTACTGCCAGCAGGCTAGGATCACCTCAGCATCTACCGGGTAGCAGGTGCTTAACCTCAAGAGGCCAGGTCCTGGTCCCAGCCCCCCAAGGTTAGAGCATGCAGCCCAGAAGGGCTGAGCTGAGCCCTGACCCCCTGAAGTCTTCCAGAATAAAGCTAGTCACTTGAACCCAATGTATACCACAGTAAAACCCTCAAGGTGATGAAAGAATATAAAACCAAAAAGTCTTATCCAAAGGACAGCAATTTCAAAGATTAAAGAAACAGCCTACACAGACAAGAAAAACCTAGCACAAGAACTCTGGCAACTCAAAAAGCCAGAGTGTCTTCTTACCTACAGACAACTGCACTAGCTCCCCAGCAATGGTTCTTAACCAACTGAAATGGCTGAAACAACACACATAGAATTCAGAATCTGAATGGCAATGAAGATCAAGATTCAGTGAGAAAGTTGAAAACCCAATCCAAGGAATCTAAAGAATTCAGTAAAATGATATAAGAACTGAGAGACAAAATAGCCATTGTAAGAAAGAACCAAAGTGATCTGATATGAAAAAAAAGAACCAAAGTGATCTGATATATTAAAGAGATGAAAAACTTGCAAGAATTTCACAATACAATGGTATTAACAGCATAATAGACCAAGCTGAGGAAAGAATATCAGAGCATGAGACTAGTTCTGTGAATCAACTCAGTGAGATAAAAAAGAAAAAAGAATAAACAAGACCTTTGAGAAATATGGAATTATGTAAAGAGACCAAACCTATGACTCACTGGCATCCCTAAAAGAGAGGGAGAGTGCAAGTAAGTTGGAAAACATATTTGAGGATATTGTCCAAAAAAATTTCCCAACTTAGCTAGAGAAGTTGACAAATTCAGGAAATTCAGAGAACCCCTGTGAGATACTATACAAGACAATCCCCAAAATACCTAGTCAGCAGATTCTCCAAGGATAATGTGAAAGAAAAAATAGTAGCCAGGCACTGTGGCTCACGCCTGTAATCCCAATACTTTGGGAGGCTGAGGTGGGCAGATAACATCAGGAGTTCGAGACCAGCCTGACCAACATGGTGAAACCCCACCTCTACTAACAATACAAAAATTAGATTAGACTGGTGTGGTGGCAGTCACCTGTATTTCCAGCTACTCAGGAGGCTGAGGCAGGAGAATCACTTGAACCCAGGAGGTGGAGGTTGCAGTGAGCAAAGATCACATCACTACACTCCAGCCTGGGCAACAAAAGCAAAATTCCGTTTAAAAAACAAAAAAAAAATTAAAGGCAGCTAGAGAGAAGGGGCAGGTGAGCTACATCAGGTTAACAGCAGGCCGTTCAGCAGAATCCCTACAAACCAGAAGAGACTCGAGACCTATATTCGGCATTCTTAAAGAAAAGAAATTCCAACCAAGAATTTCATATTCAGCCAAACTAAGCTTCATAATCAAAAAAGAAATAAAATCCTTTTCAGACAAGCAAATGCTAAAGGAATTTGCTGTCCCCAAACTCTTACACGAAGTTCTTAGGGGAGTGCTAAACATTAAAATGAAAGAGGTTACCAGCCACCACAAAAACACACTTAAGTACATAGATCATTGACACTATAAAGTAACTATACAATCACATCTACATAACAACCAGCTAACAACATGATGACAGCAGGCACATATCGGTATTAAGCTCGAACAGGCTAAACACCCCACTTAAAAGGCACAGAGTGGCAAGTTGGATGAAGAAATAAAACGCAATTGTATGCTGTCTTCAACAGACCCATTTCACATGCCGTAACACCCATAGGCTCAAAGTAAAGAGATGGAGAAAAATCTGCAAAGCAAATAGAAAACACAAAAAAGCAAGGGTTGGTATTCTAATTTCAGACAAAACAGACTTTAAACCAACAATGATGAAAAGGAACAAAGAAGGCTATTACATAATGATAAAGGGTTCAATTCAACAAGAAGATTTAATTATCCTGAATATATATGCATCCAACACTGGCTGTAGCACCTAGATGCGTAAAACAAGTTCTTAGAAGCCTATGAAGACTCAGATAACTATACAATGACAGTGAGAGATTCCAACACCCCCAATGACAGTATTAGACGGATCAAGGAAGAAAACTAGCAGATATTCGGGACCTATGTTTGACACTTAAAATGAAGCTAACTGATATCCTCAGAATACTGCAACCAACAACAGAATATACAATTTTCTCATCTGAACATGGAACATATTCTAAAATTGACCACATCCTAGGCCATAAGCAATTCTCAACAAATTAAAAAATAATGAAATCATACCAATGAAACTCTTGTGCCACAGCACAATAAAAACAGAAATCAATACTAAGAAGATCTATCAAAACCATAGAGTTTCAGGGAAATTAAACAACCTGCTCTTGAATGACTTTTGGATAACAATGAAATTAAGGCAGAAATCAAAACATTCTTTGATGAAACTAATGAAAACAAAGATGTAACATACCAGAGTCTCTGGAACGCAGCTAAAGCAGTGTTAGGAGAAAAGTTTACAGTGCTAAATGCCCACTTCAAAAAGTTGGAAAGGTCTCAAGTTAACAACCCAACATCACCTAGAGGAACTACAAAAATAAGAGCAAATCAACCCAAGCTAATAGAAGAAATAAAATAAAAACTGAGTTGAACAAAATTGAGATGTGAGAAACCACACAAAAGAACAACAAGGCCAGGCACAGTGGCTCACGACTGTAATTCAAACACTGAGAGACCAAGGCAGGAGGATCTCTTGAGCTTAGGAGTTTGAGACCAGCCTGGGCAACACTGCAAGACCTGTCTCTAAAAAAAAGTAAGTAAAAATAAATAAAATCAAAAGTTGATTCTTTGAAAGAATAAGATCAATAGGCCACTAGCTAGACTAATAAAGAAAGAGAGAGAAGATCCAAGTAAACACAATAAAAAATAAGAAAAGGAACATTACAACTGATCCCACAGAAATACAAAAATCCTCAAAGACTATTACGAACACCCCAATACACACAAACTAGAACCTAGAAGAAATGGATAGGCCAGGCGCAGCGGCTGATGCCTGTAATCCCAGCACTCTGGGTGGCTGAGGTGGGTGGATCACCTGAGGTTAGGATTTCGAGACCAGCATGGCCAACAAGGTGAAACCCCATCTCTACTAAAAAAAAACAAAAATTAGCTGGGTGTGGTGGCGCATGCCTGTAATCCTAGCTACTCGGGAGGCTGAGGCAGGAGAATCACTTGAGCCCAGGAGGCGGAGGTTGCAGTGAGCTGAAATTGCACCACTGTACTCCAGCATGGGCAACAGAGCAAGACTCCATGTAAAAAAAAAAAAAAGAAAAAGAAAAAGAAATGGATAAATTACTGGAAATATACAATCTCCCAAAATTGAAGAAACTGAAACCATGGAAAAAACAAAAATAAGGTGTTGTGTTTTTTTTTTTTTTTTTTGAGATAAGAGTCTCACTCTGTCACTCAGGCTGGAGTGCAGTGGCACAATCTTGGCTCACTGCAATCTCCGCCTCCAGGTTCAAGTAATTCTCATGCCTCAGCCTCCTAAGTAATTACAGATGTGCACCACCACACCCAGCTAATTTTTGTATTTTTGGTAGAGATGGGGTTTCGCCATATTGTCCAGGAGGGTCTTGAACTCCTAGCCTCAAGTGACCCATCTGCCTTGGCCTCCTAAAGTGCTGAGATTACAGGTGTGAGCCACTACATCCAGCATGAGTTCTGAAATTTAATCAGTAATAATAATCAAAACCCTACCAACCAGAAAAAGTCCCAGACAGATTCACAGCAAAATTCTACCAGTCATAAAGAGATGGTACCAATCCTACATAAACTATTCCAAAAACTTGGGAATTCCTCCCTAACTCATCCTATCAGACCAGCATCATTCTCATACCAAAACCTGGCAGAGACACAACAAAACAAGAAAATTTCAGGTCCATATCCCTGATGAACATAAATGTAAAAGCCCTCAACTAGCAAACCAAACCCAGCAGCACATCAAAAAGCCAATCCACCATGATCAAGTAGGCTTTATTCCTGGGATGCAAGGTTTGTTCAATACACAGAAATCAGTATATGTGATTCATCAAATAAACAGAACTAAAAACAAAACCATATGATAAATCTCAATAGACACAGAAAAGGTTTTCAATAAAATTCAACATCCCTTCACAGCAAAAACCCTTAAAACACTATGAGGTATCAAAGGAACATACCTGAAAACAGTAAGAATTATCTATGACAAATCCACAGCCAACATTACACTGAATTGGCAAAAGCTGGAAGCATTCTGCTTGAGAACTGCAACAAGACAAGGATGCCGACTCTCATCACTCTACTGAACACGGTCCTAGTGAGAACAATCAGGCAAGAGAAAAAAATTAAAAGCATCCAAATAGGAAGAGAGGAGGTCAAATTATTTCTTTTCACAGAAAATGTGGTTCTAAACCTAGAAAACCCCATAGTCTCTGCCTCAGGGTTCCTAGATCTGATAAATTTCAGCAGTCCCAGGATATAAAATCAATATACAAAAACCAGTACCATTTGTATACAACGACATCCAAGCTGAGAGTCAAATCAAGAATGCAATCCCATTCACAATAGTCACAAAATACTTAAATAGCTAGGAATACAGCTATCCAGGAAAGTGAAAGATCTCTATAATGAGAATTGCAAAACGCTGCTGACAGAAATCAGAGACAACATAAACAAAGGGAAAAAACATTCCATGCTCACAGATAGGAAGAATCAATATTGTTAAAATGGCCATGCTGCCCAAAGCAATTTACAGATTCAATGTTATTCCTATTAAACTACCAATGATATTTTCACAGAATTAGAAAAAACTATTTTAAAATTCATATGGAACCAACGAAGAGCCCAGATAGCCAAGGAAATCCTAAGCAAGAACAACAAAGCTGGAGGCATCATGCTGTCCAACTTCAAGTTATACTGTAAAACTATAGTAATCAAAACAGGATGGTACTGGTACAAAAACAGACAGATGGATAAAACTAGAGAACCCAGAAATAACACCACATACCTACAGCAATCTGATCTGCAATAAAGTTGGCAAACACAAGTAATGGGGAAAGGACTCTCTATTCAATATACATATAGTGTTGGGATAACTGGCTAGCTAAATGCAGATTAGAACTGGACACCTTCACCATATATAAAAATAATTCAAGATGCATTAAAGACTTATATTAGTCTGTTCTCGTACTGCTATAAAAAATAGCTGAAACTGAATAATTTATAAATAAGAGAGGATTAATTGGCTCACACTCCACAGGCTGTACAGGAGGCAAGGTGGTATCAGCTTCTAGGGAGGCATCAGGGAGCTTTCAATCGTGGCAGAAGGCAAAGGGAGAGCCAGGCAGCCTACACCTCAGGAGCAGAAGCGTGAGAGAGAGAAGGGGGAGGTGGTACATACACAGCTCTCGAAATCACTCACTCACTATCACAAGAACAGCACCAAGACGGATGGTGTTAAACCATGAGAAACTGCCCCCATGATCCAATCACTTCCTATCAGGCACCACCTCCAACGTCGGGGATTACAATTCAACATGAGATTCAGGCAGGGATACAAATCCAAACCATATTAAGACTTACATGCAAAATGTAAAACCACTAAAAAACAAAACACAAACAACCCCTAGAAGGACACCTAAGAAATACCATTTTGGATGTAGGCCCTGAGAAAGATTTCATGAGGAAGACACCAAAAGCAACTATAACAAAAACAAAAATTGACAAACAGGACCTAAAGAGCTTCTCTGCTCAGCAAAAGAAACTATCAACAGAGTAACCAGACAACCTATAGAATGGAATAAAATATTTGCAAACTATGCATTTGGCAAAGGTCTAATATTCAGAATCCATAAGGAACTTAAAAAACAAAACAAAAACATTAAAAGTGGGCAAAGGAGGCCAGGCATGGTGGCTCACACCTGTAATCCCAGCACTTCGGGAGACTTAGGAGGGTGGATCATCTGAGGTCAGGAGTTTGAGACCAGCCGGACCAACATAGTAAACCCCTATCTCTACTAAAAATATGAAAATTAGCCAGGCGTGGTGGCACGCGCCTGTAGTCCCAGCTACTTGGGAGGCTAAGGCATGAAAATCGCTTGAACCCAGGAGGCAGAGGTTGCAATGAGCTGAGATCACATCACTGCACTCCAGCCTGGCCAGCCTGGGCAACAGAGTGAGACCCTATCTCCAAAAAAAAAAAAAAAAAAGGCAAAGGACATGAGCAGACATTTCTCAAAAGACATACAGTGCCAACAAGCAAATGAAAAATGTTCAACATCACTAACCATTAGAGAAATGCTAATCATCAGAGAAATGCATCTCATCCCAGTCGGAATGGCTATTATTAAAAACAAATAGATGCTGACAAGGTTGCAGAGAAAAGGGAACACTTATACAGTTAGTGGGCGTGTAAATTAGTTTGACCACTGTGGAAAGCAGCATAGGGACTTCTCAAACTTAAAACAGAACTACTATTCTACCATTTAACCCAGCAATTCTATTACCAGGTATATACCTAAAGGAATACAAACCATTCTCCCATAAAGACACATGCATACATATACATATGTTCATCACAGCACTATTCACAATAGCAAAGGCATGGAATCAACCTACTCATCAATGGTGGACTGGATAAAGAAAATGTGGTACATATACTCTATGGAAAACTACACAGTCATAAAAAAGAACAAGATCATGTCCTTTGCAGGGGCATGAATGGAGCTGGAGGTCATTATCCTAAGCGAATTCATGCAGGAACAGAAATCCAAGTACCACATGTTCTCACTTATAAGTGGGAGCTAAACATTATGTACACATGGACACAAAGAAGGCAGCAATAGACACCAGGGCCTATCTGAGAGTAGAGGGTGAGGATCAAAAAACTAGCTATCAGGTACTGTGCTCATGACCTGGATGATGAAACACTGACAAAACCCCTGCAATACACAATTTTCCCATGTAACAAACCTGCACATGTACCCTCTGAACCTAAAAAGTTGGAAAGAAAAAAAAACATAAAAAAAATTGCTACAGCATTCATAATTTTTCAAACCACCAATATTAATTTCTGTCTTGTGATTCAAGAAATATCTTCCCCATAAATTTAAATAGTTTGCGTTAATGGATTAGGAAAATGCCAGGTGCAGTGGCTCACACCTGTAATCCCAGCACTTTGGGAGGCTGAGGCGGGCAGATCACGAGGTCAAGAGATCAAGACCATCCTAGCCAACATGGTGAAACCCTGTCTCTATTTAAAAATACAAATATTAGCTAGGCGTGGTGACACGCATCTGTAGTCCCAGCTACTCGGGAGGCTGAGGCAGAATCACTTGAACCCAGGAGGCAGAGGTTGCAGTAGGCTGAGATCGAGCCACTGCATTCCAGCCTGGCAACAGTGAAACTCTCAAAAAAAGAAAAAAGAAGAAAAAAAGAAAATGATTTCTAATTAAATATGCATCATTGTAAGGTTGTCCCTTGGTGTCCATGGGGGGATTGGTTCCAGATACCCAAATCCACAGTTGCTCAAGTCCCTTATAATAAAATGGTGTAGTATTTGCATATGACCCATGCATACCCTACCATATTTTTAAAATGATCTCTAGATTACTTATAATATCTAATACAATGTAAAATTCTATGTAAATAATTGATATAGTGTATTTTTTAGAGAACAATGACAAGAACAAAAAGTCTGTACATGTTCAGTACAGATCTAAGTATCCATTTTTTCCCCCCAAATATTTTCAATCCACAGTTGATTGACTCCATGGATACAGAACCCACGGATACAAATGGCCAACTGTAGTCTCAAAGTTAAAAAAAAAACCTGGCACTCTGAATACAGTATAATGGAAAATGTCAGGCTTTATCTAAAAAAACAGGTAACAGATTTTAAAAAATGACAATTCTAAGTATTTAAAGAAATTTATTAAAGCATCTTATCACAAAGATGGAAACATATACAAACTAGAAACATGCAACCATCATCTTCCACAGTCAAGTCAAAATGTCAAATATTTTTCTTGTTTCCGTAGATTAAAAATTCAGATTTCATACCCAACTACTTAGTCACCCTGAATATTTAAGTCACTCTTCCTGAAAGTACCCAGGGTAGCAAATAACAAAATGCAAACTATTATATAAAGAAAGTGCAGTTAAAAAGGAAAATATGTGGCGAGTACCCCCTTTCCCTTCCCACCCCCCAATTAAAGGCAAACAATGGCACTTTGCTCTTAATCTAGATTGTCTTCAAAAACTATTAAAATGTAAAAGACTTAAAAAAAAAAGATGTTTAATAGAAGTCCAAAAAGCTCCTTAGTGTTTGAAATAAATGCTTAAACAAAAGACAACATATTTTATATCAAACAAGTCTGAAGAGCCCTGAATTGCAGCATTCTGTAAAATAAACAAGACAAAAAGCTGGTATAGGACTTATTGTCAAAGGCAGAATTTCTTCAGGCAGGTAAGTAAGGAGGTGGTGGTTCTTTTTCAGGCATTTTCACGGCCATTTCGTAAGTTGGCAAAACATACTAAAGAGAGAAAAAAAATTGTTATCAGATTTAATTCTCCTTTAAAATCCTTTCTAGAATAATTCAGCTTTCAGACTATTTGCCCTAAATAGGGTTATACAAAACTGTTAGCTAAAATGTTCCGGAGGAGGTGCACAAATAACCTGGAATTTTACCAAGATCGCTAGCAAAGGAGAGGTTGGGGAGAGGCAGAATTCTGCTTCTGGACAAGGATTCCTAGACAGGCAGGAAGTAAGTGCCACTGTTCTGCCCTAATTCCGGTGTGACTGATAAAGTTCCAGTGCCAATTACACTTCAGGTGTTGAGGATTTGGGTTAAGGGGACCCCACTAAAACATGCAATAGGAAGCCCTCAAAAAGATGCTGGCTCCTGGATCCTGACTTTCATCAGAATCAGTCTGTAGTCAGATCATGAACTTCTATCATGTCTTTGAGGGTAACAGGCACACATATGCAGTGGAGGAGTGGCATTCCAATCTAAGTGACTCTAAGTGTGACAGCCTAGCCCTAGATGGGCCACATATATTTGATATGCTAAAAACCTGGGCAGTTAGTACAGCAGCAATTAGAGGGCTCTGAAAAGTAGGCTTCCCCAAAAGACCCATGGAACTCTCTACATTCATCTCCCCAGACAGGTCAGCTCCCCCTTTAGATCATATGGATGTTTTCTGAAAACAATACAAATTTCAGTCACTGGAACTCCCCATCCTTAGAAGCCCCAGACTACATGGGCCTAACACACCTGTTTCCTGTCTTGTCCCCGACAAACACGACATTAATGAGGGTCTAACAGCCAAACTTGATAAGACAAGCAACCCATGGACTCAGCATTCCAAGTGGAAAATGTTGAATCCTGTGGATTTTAAACTGTTCATAAAAGTACCCAGGTTTATGCCCTAACCTACGGTTATGGTATGGAAGAGAAAGGCAAGCTCCAGGTTCTTCTCTTGGAACAGTCAATAGTGACTGGTGATGTTTTATTCTATCCAACAGCAGCTAACCTGAGGAGGTGCTTCAAAGGCAGGGTACACAGCAATCTCTGGCACGTTTCGGTTGTTGATGTATTTATAGCAGTTCCAAACACAGTTAATTAGATAAGCCTGGAAGAATAAAAACAAAGTTGACATCTGCTAGAAACTTAACAGACTACCTGCTCCAAAACGCTGATGACTTACAATGCTTGCCCACACGTCCTCTGTGTAGAAGGAAACTGTTCTGGGTGGACCCAGCACAGGCCAGGCCCTTTCCCTACCTGCTGCCATTTAAATATCACAAGTTTCATTGCCAACATTTCAGAGAGAAACAAGAGTTGGGAGTTTCAATTCAGGTCAGTCAACCCAATGTGCTGCAGAAGAAATTCTGGGTTTCTGAACCTTGGGAATTATAGCAGATTTTCACTACAAATCATGAACCACTTTTAAAAACATAAAAAATCATTCCTTTCACTTAAGAGAGGGATCCTGACATTTACAACCACTCCATGGAAACAAGATAGAAAATGTTTCCTAGAAGCTATCTCTGCTAGTGTGCCAGAATAAACACTGACCCCACAAATCCTCAATCTCCTGTGACTTGTAAGGTGGTAAGGCAGCAAAAAGGTTTAGATTTGCAGTGTCAGTCTCAGTCACCCCCTAAAGATTTAGTCAGCAGTGTACCTTAAAAATGATGAATAAGGCAAAGAACACAAGAACAATGAACAGGAGGCAGCTGGAGTCCAAGGCCAGGAGGTCATCTTTGTAGGGAAAATCAGGCTATTAAAAAAACACACACACGTTTACAAGTCAGCCATCGCACTTACACTTGCTGATAACTGAAGAGCATCTGAAGAATACAAAGGTACCAAAGTCAAAGTGGTATTTTAATAAAAATGTATAAGCAGAATGTAAAGTGCTTTTAAGCATCATCACCATTAATGCATGCTAACAATCACTTTAAGTACACTTGTTTGAAAACCCACAATACTTCAAAAAGTCTAAATAAATTTAGCTCATTTTCTCTTTACTTTTCACTATTTTCCATCTTCCTGACCTTTGGAAAAGCACTATCCCCTACATGGCACTGGAGATCTGTTCCTGTGTCACTTGCGTCATTACCTCAGGAGATGTTCAGATCTATATAAGTTCTACAGATAAACTGGGCCATTTAAATGCTATATGGGGAAAATTATTTTTCCAAATTCCAATCATTCATCTCAACTCTCATCAGACAGGGGCAAAAAGACATCCACTGGTTACAAAGCCAGGCAAGACACAAGTTTTACTGCAGACATACTCTGTTTTACTGAAAAGCATCAGCTATATTCATTTAAACTTATTCACACCTGACTGTGTACAAGGCAATGAGCTAAGTTCAGGGAGAAAGGCATTATAAAAGAAGAATTTAAGATGTAAAAGCTAGCCAACAGAAGAAATACCTTCCAGTCTGAGGCACTAAGTGAACAAAACAGAGAGAAAACATGGTCTGTAAAGGGAATAATAAATTCATTTTTATGTTCTTTTCTATATAGCTCATTTAATTTTTTAAAGTTATACTTGTTTTTAATGGAAATGTCAATATGAAGGCCTAAATAATTACATTTTCATTTAAAAAGCAGCATAAACAGAAATCCCAAAGGACTGAAAAAAAAAATAGAAAAACAATTAAAAAGAACCCACCACACACCACTCCCCAAACCCAAGGCAGGTGTCTCCCTGGAGTGGGGGTGGGGTGGGGGGAACTTGTTTTTTTGATCCTCATCTGTAACAAAATGACAAACACAGAAGGAAGCTGGTCATGAGGGAATGCTATGCTAAGGGTTTTATTCAGAAGGCAGGGAGGCACCACTTGAAATTTCTCCACTGGAGACGACATGAGCAGAGAACCACACTGAAGAGGCTGCTGACCATGGCTGACCAGGCCAACAGGCCCTGCCCCTGGCCACCTCTCTCCAGCCTTCCCCACTTTCCCTCTGTGTTCCAGCCACCATGGCCAGCTTCTAGTGCCCTCACTATACACTATGCTGCATCTTGCCTCAAGGTCTCTCTTTTATCTGGAACATCTATACTTTCTCTATTTAAACTCCTGAGTACAATTCAAATCTCACTTCCCAGCCCAGGTTTAGTTCCCATGTGATATCCACTTCCATAGTAACCGACAATGGTATGTCAGTAACTGTCAACTTCCTGATTCCTTCACCAAGAAGTAAGCTCCACTGATGCATTGCTATGACCTAGCAGAGTGCCTTACATGTAAGAGTAACCAGCAAATGTTTTCTGATTAAATGAAGTGGTGTGCAAAATGGGCCAGGTGTGCACATTTGGTGGTGTGCAAAATGGGCCAGGCAGGAAATCTGGAAATGGGAAGCAAAGTTCTTAAAGACAGCACTTTGGAAATAAACTGAGGATGCCCCTGCCAATTTTCATCTACCTGGATCCCACATCTCCTTCTGATCACCTCCATGACCATCCTTGGCCACTCAGCCCAGAGTTTTCCTGGCACCCTCCATATGACATGAATCCAAGTTCCTTATTTGCTGTAGCGGTGACAGCTCCTGTTTGTTATCACAGACATCTTCATGTATCTTGACTCCCTAAATATTATGGTTTGATCACTAAAGATAAGACAGTTATCTTTAGATCACCAACACTGCCTAGCATAGGGATATAAACACAATAGGCACTGGAATACTTGCTACAGACATCTGTAAAAACAAAAAGCTAGTCACTTAAAGAGTGCCATACACAGTCAAATTACTGTACCTCTGATTCACTCAAAAACAAAAGCTGAACTACTAGTTCCACAATATCCATTTCTAGGAACTCTTAATAATGAATTATCCAAATGTATGATAAGAAATTACTTTCATCTTGCTAGTTTTGTCACAGTAACGAAGAGAGCAGAAATAATTTTAAGACACTTTCAAAAGCAAGTGTAGTTAAAAATACCTAAGGCTGACTCAGAATTTCAATGTAAACATTTTACTCGAAATAATTTTTTTTAAAAAGTTTCATTAGCATACACACTTACCAACTGATCCAGATACTCTTTGATTCTTGGCAAATAGGTGAGAGAACTAATAGCAACCAGGCAACTGAGGACGAAGTCAAAAAGCCGGTAACAGAAGAATGGAATCAGCCAACCCACTTGATACTGGAGAAAAAAATCACCACCACAATATTGTATCACATATATGAAATGACTCAGTTCCCCTAAGGTCAAACTCTAAAAGCTGAAAATACAGTATACTTACAGAAATTGCTCCATAAACCAGCATTGAACTGATTATAAACATAAGAACAGAGACGGCAAAAAGAACACAGGCATTATCTAAGAAAACAAAAACAAAAATCTAATTAAGCTACTTATACAACAAAAAGAATAAAACTTCATTTACAGCTAACTTTAAAATATTTAAATTTAAATATTTTCAAAATTGGCTATAAGAAGATCTAAGGCCAAGAGGGTAAAAAAAAAAAATCAAAGTCTCAGCATGAAGTAATGAACCTTGAGACATTCACACAAAGCACGTACTTGTTAAACTGCTACAACAACTCACTGACATGGGTTTAGGATGGCACATGAACCACATTCTCTGCTAGAGAAACAGGTCCCTGTGCCTTAGGAGCCCAGGAGTCTGAAGATGTGCAAACAGATCTTATAATTCAATGTGTCAAGTGGTACAACAGAGGCAGAAACAATTTGCTTTGTCTGAAGCATCAGGAAAAAATACAAAGAAATGACACAAATGGGTCTTATGAGACGAGTAGGGTTTAACTGGAAGGAATGGCTGGCATTTGCTTAAAAGACAGATGTATTAAACTCAGAATGCTACATATATTACCTCTTGCCCTAGATAAATATAACCTGAAATTCAAAGTTCTCCATTAATCCTGCTTCCCCACTCAACCTCCCAAACATTAAAACTCATTGCTTCCTGCACCCTGGTATCTACGCTACACACACGACTTTCTTCTTTGTTCCTCAACTCTTCCTCAGGTTGTTCCAACTCTCCATTAATCCATGCTCACTAATTTTTTTCACAAAACAGCCAGTAATCTCAAGCAATTCTAAACCATGCATGAATTACTGAGTTTCTTAGCACAAATCTGTAGTTGATTCTGGGTAGTGTTTTTTTTTCTTTTTTTTTTTTTTTTGGAGACAAAGAGTCTTGCTCTGTCACCCAGACTGGAAGTACAGTAGCACAATCGTGGCTCACTGCAACCTCCTCCACCTCCCTAGTTCAAGTGATTCTTGTGCCTTAGCTTCCAGAGCGGCTGAAATTACAGACACGTACCACCACACCTGGCTAATTTTTGTATTTCTAGAAGAGATGAGCTTTCACCATGTTGGCCAGGCTGGTTCAAATTCCCAACTTCAGGTGATACAACTGGGCAGAGATTAAGAAACTGAGGGGGATGGGCATGGCAAGCCACACCTGTAATCTCAGTATTTTGGGAGGCTAAGGTGGGAAAATCACTTGAGGCCGGGAGTTTAAGACCAGCCTGGGCAACAAAGCAAGACCTCTTATCTACAAAAGATGTTTCAAAAATTAAAAAAAAAAACAACAACAAAAAAAACCACTAGGGGCACTAATATGATGACTAATTAGAACAACTGTTGAATATTCCTTATTGGGAAAATGTAAATATAACTTTTTTTTTTTTGAGACAGAGTCTTGCTCTGTCACTCAGGCTGGAGTACACTGGTGTGATCTTGGCTCACTACAACCTCTGTCTCCTGGGTTCAAGTGATTCTCTTGCATCAGCCGCCAGAGTAGCTAGGACTGCAGGCCCACGCCACCATGCCCAGCTAATTTTTGTATTTTTAATAGACACGGGGTTTCACCATGTTGACCAGGCTGGTCTCAAACTTCTGACCTCAACTGATTCACCCACGTCAGTCTCCCAAAGTGCTGAGATTACAGGCGTGAGCCACCATGCCCCACATGTATATATCATCTTTTCACTAGGCAGTAAAACATCATCAGTATTTGGCACTAAACTAAGAATAGTCCTGTTTATTTTTTCTTAGAAGATAAATGTTAAGAATTCAAGGGACTTCCCTGCTACAACATGCAAACTACCACTTAGAAGAATTCAGGTTAAAAACAAAATATGAAAGTAAACCGGTATTATCAAATTTGAAAGCCAAATTTGTGATTCAAATAATCAGCTTTCAAGAGTCTGCTATGGGGTGGGCAGTGGCTCATGCCTGTAATTGAAGCACTTTGGGAGACTGAGGTGGGAGGGTCATTTGAAGTTGGGAGCTCAAGACTGGCCTGGTAGATATAGGGAGACCCCCATATCTCCACAAAAAACATTAGCTACTCAGGTAGTTGAGGTGGGAGGATCACTTGAGCTCAGGAATTCTGAGTCACAGTGAGGTATTACTGTACCACTGCACTCCAGCTGGGGCAACAAAGACCTTGTCTTTAAAAAATGTTTTTAAACAAGCAAATAATATAAATGCAATTTAAAAAATGAAGGGCATTTATCCCATTCATGAGGGTTGAGCCCTCATAGCCTAATCACCACCCAAGGGCCCCACCTCTTAATATCGAGATTAAGCTCCAACATATGAAGTTTGGAGGGAGACATATATTCTAACCAGAGCAACTTTCTCCTATTAGTAGCTACATTTAAAAAAATAAAAAAGGCTTATGAAGACTGCATGCTTATTTTGATTTCTTAAAGTATTAAAACAATAAAGTGAAGTTCAAGGTTTTACACTGGAACAAAGAGCAAAACAGGGGAAATGGGGTGGCAGGTGAGAAATACATAGGATGCCTGGAACAACAGACACTCTGGTATTTGTAAATCAATAAAGCAAACAAAACACAGATTAGATGTGCAGAGAGAAACCTCAGGTTTCCAGCCACCAAAAAAGGTCTCCTTTTACTTCTGGAAGTGAATGTAAATAAGATTAAATCCATACTTGAAAAACAGCTTGCATAGGTTTACTCCTATTTAGCTGATGAAAAATAATCACAAATCTCCTTATTTATGGTCATTAGGTCAATGATCAGAAATTAACTGGGTCTGAGGAAAAGTCAAATTTCAATTTCCAAAGAAACACAAAACCACCACACAACCAAGAACTATGTGTTTTTTTATGCAGTCTCACTCTGTCAACCAGTCTGGAGTACAGTGGCACAATCTTGGCTCACGGCAACCTCTGCCTCCCAGGCTCAAGTGATCCTCCCATCTGAGTCTCCTGAGTAGCTAGGAATACAGGCGTGTGCCACTATGCCCAGGTAATTTTTTTGTATTTTTGGTAGAGATGGGATTTCACCATGTTGCCTAGGCTGATCTCAAACTCCTGAGCTCAAGTGATCCACCTATCTTGGCCTCCCAAAGTGTTAGGATTACAGACATGAGCCAATGCACCCAGCAAGAACTATGTATTTTTGTATTCGCTCAAGAATAAGAGCTTTGGTGCAGTTATAATCAACATAAATATACTAATGAATATATCTGATTTTCTTTACAGTAGTTAACAATACTCACGCAATATGCAGTAACTCAAGACTTCATCCCTACAGTTCTAGCCATAGAAGCCAGTCTAAAAGAACTACAAGAATCTCAAAAATGGTAAATCACTTTTCTACACCTCAATTTTAGGAGAAATGTAACAAGGGAAAATGCTGATATTAGCAGATTAATTAAAATTTTACATCCTGAAGTATAATTTTGAAAATATCAAAAATTGACTAATAGTCATTAGAAGATAAAGTTTATTTATTTATCTTTTTTCTTTTTTTGAGATGGAGTCTCGCTCTGTCACTCCGGCTATAGTGCAGTGCCACGACCTCAGCTCACCGCAATCTCCACCTCCCAGGTTCAAGCGATTCTCCTGCTTCAGTCTCCTGAGTAGCTTCAATTACAGGTGCCCACCACCACGCCCAGCTAATTTTTTTTGTATTTTTAGTAGAGATGGAGTTTCACCATGTTGGCCAGGCTGGTTTCAAACTCCTGACATCAAGTGATCTGCCTGCCTCACCCTCCCAAAGTGCTAGGATTACAAACGTGAGCCACCATACCTGGCTTATTTATTTATTTTTTAAATAAAAACAGACTCTCAGAAGGAAACAAATGCTAGAAGAGCTGTTGATAATATGTTGTTATGTTTCCTGTCACAGTTGACAATTAAATTTCAGGAGCCTTTTTTTTTTTTTAAGCACTTTAAAAAACACAATGTGAACAACTGTTATTGTTCATACTACATATGACAGCCACAAAATTCTACCTGGCTCCTGGAAATAAAATTGACCCTGTGGACATGAATTATTTGAATTACAAACCAAATACAGATACACACACATGTACTCCCAACTTTAAAACCTGATCAAAGGCCATAAATGTAATGAAGCCCAAAACCTTTTAATAAAAGCTAATAAATCTAAAAACATGAGAATTAACATAATTTAGAAATATATGCATGGGAACTGAAACTATTTTTCTGAAGTAACATTTTAAAATATACATGTATAAACTGCTTGCACTGAAAAGTATGAGGAATCATTTTCTGTTCAAATATTATATTTCTTATATAATTTATAATAATTTAAAATCCCAGCTGAAATTTTTCTAGCTTTTAGAGAAAAATAAATGATCTGTTTAAAATGCTGCTATCAGGGAATAATAGGTCTAAAGAGGTGATTTATGTGAATGTTCCAGTGTTACTCTAGGTTTAACCCAATGTTACATTTCTCTCCATCTAAATAGAAATATATACAGTAATTGTGACTCTGAGCAAAAGACATCACCAATAGTTAAATAATTTGTATTTTACATTTTACTGTAATAGCCTATTTGCTCCATGAGCAAATCTCCCAGCTCAACATTTGTCAGATGGCCCTCAAAGGTTTACAGTTTGTTTTTATTTCATTTCTTTCTCCCTGGTATCTGAGAGTCGAGGTACATTTTACACATTTCTCAAAAACCTAATAGTCCATTGGATTTTCTGGCTAGAAATGCTCTATTGTAATCCTCGATGAATATCTCTGAGAACCCCATCAAAATGCTTTCCTGCCTCAGTAAGAATGACTTAAATTTAACTTGTTACCCTTATTATGTAATCGTTTTAACTTTCTGAAATGTAACTTAACCATAATCTAATCAATCCTCTAAATAACTAGTGTGTGTGGAGAGACACATGTGCCAAATAACATTTTGGTCAACAATGGACTACATATATGACGATGGTTCCATAACACTGTAATAGTGTATTTACAGTATTACTATGTTTTTGTATCATTAGATACACACGTATTTGCCATTGTGTGACTACTGCCTACAGCATTCAGTACAGTAATCTGCTGTACAGGTTTTAGCCTAGGAGCCTCTATCATATAGCCTAGGTGTATAGTAGGCTATGCTATCTAGCTTTGTGTAAGTACACCCTATGATGTTCACACAACAAAATCACCCAATGACATTTCTCAGAATGTGTCCCCATTATTAAACAACACATGACTGTATATAAAAATTAGCAGGGGAGATTTTTTTCAATTAAACACATACCAGCCATTCTCTCAGATGAATAGTAATTACCAATGACTTCATACTGAATGTTGACAGCTGGCATGGAGTTTGGATGAGTCACTTCCACAGTCAGCAAAATTGCCATCAATAGGTTTACTACCTGTAAAAGATAACATTCTATCACTTACATTAATTACCATCAGGACGTAATCTTAGCACAATCTCTAGTTATCTTCTCATATTTAATATTGTCTTACTTGAAGTAACAAAGATATAAAACAGTGGGAGACTACCTTGAGATCAAACATTATGCAACTACCACTATGAGAATAATTTAAAAATAAACATTTTATGAAGTATAATATTAACCATTTCAAAGAATAAGATGCTTAACGAATACACCAGAATAAAATGACACAAAAATTAAAACTAAAGAATCATTACAAATGGTTGATGTTCAAAACTACATATTTCTTCATATCCAAACTCAGAATTTCTGGGTATGAAGAAATTACTGTTCATCATTATATTTATTCATCAGATGCCTGAAATCCCTCCACAGCATCTGCCGTCTGGTGATAGAGAACTATTTTCTCTTGAGCTAGACTCAAATGCTTAAGAGACTTACCAAGATTCTGAATGTCACTTAACTCATCTACTAGTCTTAATTCTACCTTTTTCGTTTGTTTGTTTTTGTTTTTGAGATGGAGTCTCACTCTGTCACCCAGGCTGGAGTGCAGCAGTGCAATCTTGGCTCATTGAAGCCTCCGCTTCCCAGACTCATGTGATCCTCAGCCTCCGGGTAGCTGGGCTTACAGGTGCCCACCACCATGCCCGGGTAATTTTTGTATTTTTAGTAGAGACAGGGCTTCACCATGTTGGCTAGGCTGGTCTCTAATTCCTGACCTCAAGTGATCCACCCAGCCCCAGACTCCCAAAGTGCTGGGGTTACAGGCGTGAGACACCACACCCAGCCTTAATTCTACCTTTTGAGATAATGTGCTCTCCCTTCTAAATAAGTGCTCCAATACCTGAAAATAGCCTCCAAATACTGTGTTTTCTAGAATAGACATTCAGGTCTTTAAGTCATTCCTCTGACTGGCATGTTTCCTAGCTACCTATTTCCCTTTTGTTTTCTTCTTTATACACATGCTCCAGTTTGATGGATATATATTAAAATGAGGAAAAATCATCCTGCTCAGAACACAATGGGATCTCAGTTCTCATATGCTAGCTAACAAATTTCAATCAATGCAACCTAGAGTTGTACTGGTTGGTTTTTGTTTTTGGTAGAAACAAGGTCTCACTCACCATGTTGCCTAGGCTGGTCTTGAACTCTTGGCCTCAAGTAATCCTCCTGCCTTGGCCTCCCAACATGCTGGGCTAAGAGGCATGAGTCACTGCACCCAGCCTACACTGGCTTTATAAATTTTCTGAGTAACACATACAAGTAACTCCCTAAAACATCAAGTTCTTTTTCAAGCTTGATTGTGCTAAGCCACCTCCTGTACCTGTACAGTTGGATTTAGAGGCTCAAACATAGGCCTTACTATACCTGCAACTAAATTTCATCTTACTACATTCTTGCCTGTGAAGACTGCCTAGATGTAGATCCTGATACACTACAGATTTACTGCCTGTCTCAGCTTCCTGAATTTAGGATCAGCATGTAATCAGTACCTCCATCTAAGTCATTAACAAAAGAGAACAGAGAGCTGAGAACAAAGCTGCCAGAGGCTGCCCCTTCCCATTAACCAGCAACTTCTGAATAAAATTCTTTAGCTATAGAGGAACATCCTGCTGAAATCCCATCATAATATCTGGTGAAGTTCTAGTCTCCCAGGATTGTAAATCTATTTTAAAAGGAAATGAGTTGTGCCTATACTTGCTGGCCAATCCCTGCAGTATCCCAGGAGGCTACACTGTATTTAAGTACTAAGAAAGAGTACTGTTAATGACTCAAGATAGAAATCTCACCTAGGATTGGAGTTAGGCTTCCTTACCTAGTTAAGTTCACAGAATCTGCCCTCCTTCCCTTTGTGAAAATGTGAACGTTTGGTACTTTCAAGGGTCATTAAATTCCTATCAATAGTATTTTATTTTTATTTAGTTTTTGAGACGGAGTCTCGCTCCGTCGCTCAGGTTGGAGCACAGTGGTGCAATCTCAGCTCACTGCAGCCTCCACCTCCTGGGTTCAAGCGATTCTCCTGCCTCAGTAGTCTCAAGTAGCTGGGACTTTTCTGAAACTAAGCCTCGCTCTGTCACCCATGCTAAAGTGCAGTGGCACAATCTTGGCTCACTGCAGCCTCCACCTCCTGGGTTCAAGTGATTCTCCCACCTCAGCCTCCCAAGTAGCTGGGACTACAGGCACATGCCATCAAGCCTGGCTAATTTTTCTATTTGCAGTAGAGATGGGTTTCACCATGTTGGCCAGGCTGGTCTCAAACTCCTAACCTCAAGTGATCCACCCTCCTCAGCCTCCCAAAGTGCTGGGATTACAGGTGTGAGCCACTGTGCCCAGCCAGCTATAAACAGCATTTTAAACAAACTATTATATACTTCTTCCGTTTCACCTTGAATGATAAACACACAGGAAATGCATTTTCCTTTTATCAGCTGAAGTCACTTCACTAACATCTGCTAGATAAGTAGATCAAGTTTTATCTTTAGGGTAGATAATCTAAACAATGTCACAATATCAAATCTGGAATCAACCAATATTTATTGAGGATACACTCTATGACTTGTATTTATGTACATTACTTCACATATTCCTCACGACAACCTGTGAAGTGTATTACTAAAGCCCATGTGCAGATGGGGAAACTAAGATTCAGTAAAGTTACATAACTTGTGTTAAGGTTGCTGAACTGACAAACGGGAGAATCAAGATACAAATCTGGTATTTAAGACATCCTGCTTCTCAGCACTACGTGATTATTAATAAGCATCCCCCAATAACTCTTGAGGTCTTTCCAAAAGACACCATTATCTCAGGCTATAAACTGTTTATACTTTACTATGTTCAGCAGCACGCCTCTTTCCTCGCATTGTTCAGAGGCAAGGTACATTATCTTTCAATTCGTTAGTGGACTTACCAGGAACAATCACTTTTGCAAGGTGGCTCCCCAACTGAAGTCTGATTTGTTTTGTTGCCCACATTGATTGCAATAGTTTTGGCCAGTGTGTATGGGGTATGAGTATGAGTTAATACAACTAGGTGAATTAATTACTGAACAATCAGATAGATCCACTAAAACATTATACGTCTGTGTATGGAAATCAGTTTGAAATCAATTCAGCAAACTCTTGTTTGCTAAACACAGTATAGTCACAGTGAAAAAGCTCTTTGCAGTACAGAAGTTCTTTTGTCAAGAAAAGCATGCAAACCCAATTATTAAATGAAGGGAATGACTTGCCAAAAATGTTTAGGAGTTCTATTTTCCCTTCTTAAATATTTTTATCACATGAAAGATTTCTAAAAATCTCACACCTATAATCCCAGCTACTTGGGAGGCTGAGGTGGATAGGACTGCCTGAGCTCTGGAGACCAGTCTGGGCAACAACAGCAAGACTATCCCTTTAAAAAACAAACACGACAAAAAAAATCTCTGTTCTTCTCTTCCATGGATAAGTCACACGCTCATCCACTGTATCTTCTTTTAGTGACACTTCAAATTTCATTTCACTGTAGGTCATATCCCTGAATATTAAACAAAATAAATCATAGGACTAATCAAAGGGATCAAGAAAAGTGAAACAAATTTCAGTGCTACTTAAAGCTTTTTTCAAATCTTCTTTAATTATATTCCATTAGATCACATCATTTCATTAGAACCCCAACTTTAAATATTACACTGGAAAACCCATCCTTGTGACTTTTTAAAAAAAATCTGTGTAGAGATGGGATCTCACTATGTTGTCCAGTCTGGTCTTGAACTCCTGGCCTCAAGTGATCCTACATTGGCCTCCTAAAGTACTAGGATGACAGGCGTGAGCCACCACTCCTGGCATCCTTGTGATCTTAAAGATATTCACCAATGAACACCTACCTGTGCTCATATATAAGCCCTAGCAACTTACCTCTGATTAAAGCTGATATTTCTAAGTTACATGCTTAGTTTTTCAAAAAATACATAAAATTAACTGTAGTCTTACAATATAAAATTTCTCTGAAAATATCCACGTATGTACAAACTATTCCAAATATTTACTCTCGATCCACTTTTTTTCCTTTCACTGTATTCAGGAAAGAAAGTTAATAAAAATGTAATTTTAAAAGAATGATTAAGCTGAGGACACTGGAATGTGCCTGTAGCCCCAGCTAGTCAGGTGCCTGAGGTGGGAGGATCACTTGAGCCCAGTTCAACACTGCAGTATGCTATAATCATGCCGCTGCACACCAGCACAGGTAACATAGCAGACCCCATCTCTTTAAAAAAATTATTTACTTCTAAACTTGGCAATATGGACAGGTATAGAATGCAGCAATATTTTAGCAGCATGGGCTTCAATTCACCACTCAATATGGGAACAGTACTGTAAATTTAATCAGTCAAACCATGTGGTGTGCATTGTTTTTGAAAGCTTCTTGTACATCTTATAAATATGAACAATAAGAAATGTGTTAGATATGACTTGTTACAAAATAACTGTATCAGATCCATTGGAAGCACAGGGTTGAGAGAATGATTCTCTGTTTTCTCGGTTCATTGCCACACCTATTCCAGAAGATTCTCTGAAGACTTTTTAAAAAATCATTATTCTTCAGTTTCCCCACAATGTAATTTGCCCAGACCCAGTATCTACTGAGATAATAATTAAAACAATGTGTCTGGTTTAAGGAGGCATCCAGATAAGGGCTTCCCATGAAGAGAAAGCACCCACAGGAGAGTCAATCTACAGAACTAAGCAAAGTCTGTTATCTCATAAAGATAAAAATTGACTATCTTTAAAACTCTTTTTTTTTTAAGAGAGGGGTCTCACTATGTTGCCCAGGCTGGAGTGCAGTGGCTATTCACAGGTGCGATCCCACTACTGATTAACACAGGAGTTTTGACCTGCTCCATTTCCGACCTGGGCCAGTTCACCCCTCCTTAGGCAACCCGGTGGTCCCCCACTCCAGGGAGGTTACCATATTGATGCCGAACTTAGTGCAGACACCCGATCGGCATAGGACACTACAGCCCAGAACTCCTGGACTCAAGCCATCCTCCAGCCTCAGACTCCCAAGTAGCTGGGACTACAGGTACACGCCACCGCGCCTGGCTTAAAACGGTTTTTAAATGTACAGCCAGTCTACAGAAACAACTAAGCAAAGTCTGTTATCTGATAAAGATCAAAACTGTCTTTAAAACATTCTTTAAATGTATAATTAAAAGTTTTTTGTTGTTTACTGTTAGATGTAAATACAACTGAGTATTCATAATATTTTTTGGAGGAGACAATTCATTCAACAAATGTATAATGAACACCTCAAATCTTTTAATTAATAAGTTAGCCACCACACATTTTATTTTGAGATAGGGTCTCACTCTGTCACCCAGGATCAAGAGCAGTAGCATGATCTAGGCTCACTGCAACCTCTGCTTCCCAGGTTCAAGAGATCCTCCCACTTCAGCCTCCTCAGTAGCTGGGACTACAGGCATGCACCACCACACCACGCCCCACTAATATATATACATACACATATATTTTTGTTTGTAGAGACAGGGTTTCATCATATTGCTCAGGCTGGTCTCGGACTCCTGGGCTCTAGCAATCTGCCTGCCTTGGCCTCCCAAAGTGCTGGGATTAAAGGCGTGAGCTACTGCCCCCAGCCCAGCAACACACATTTTATAAAGTAAGATATCACCCTTTTCCCTCCAGGAGAACATCTTGCTGTAGAGAGAAAAATAAGGAGCAAAACACAATCATACCAATGTGTCCTGAGTACTATTTAATAAGTACATACAAGAAGCATCTAGAAACTTCTGCAGTTGCACTGTGAGAAAAACAGATCCCTCTGGTTAGGAAGTGAAGAAAGCTTTACCATGAAAATATGTGCGCTGTTAACAAATTATCTGGAATTGTCAAAATGTTGTTCATGGCTGAAGCTGGATGATGAATAAACGGGAGGTTTTCATATTATTTCACCACTTTTGTAGGTATGAAAACTTCCTTAACAAAGTTTTTAGAAAGTGACTTGGGAGGACAGCATTTCAGGGAAAAGGAATAGCATATGCAAAGGCAGAGGTACAAAACTTCCTCAGTTTAAGGAAGGAAACTAATTAAAATATAAACAAGCTATGCTTACTTGAAGTCAGAGGTGAGGGCTGGAAAGGAATAGAGCTTAAGGAAACCTGTTTTTACTTCTCTCCCAGATACATAATTTCAAACTGTTTATGGTTGAGATACTCATGAACAATTAGCCATATATTAAGTCCAAGAGATAAAATTGTTACAAATGCTCAAAATGTATTCTTGTAGTACAAACCATTAACCATAAAGTATATCTACTGCAGCAGACTTTTAAGTCCATTTTCAATTACTGAATAAACATTTGAGCTTATACCACCTAAAAAAACTTAAAATCAACTGGTTTCAAATTCTTCAATAAATGATAGCAAAAACAATTTCAAGAATGCCAGAATTTAAACTTGAGCTCATCTGGAAATTTCCTGTTACTTAACCAGGTATGCTTCTTTTCAATCTAAAATACCAAAGGCTAACACTGCAGTGCTGGTACATCCGGTGTGTATAATAAGTGGTTCTGGCGTTCTCTATGTCCTACAGCTCTATTTTATACCATACAATGAATATTTTAGTATATAGTGTTACAATACTTTAACACTAGACCAGCAGAAGCCACGGCTAGAAAGCAATGAGACTGTATCAAATACAGTCACTGATAGCGAGGGAGAGGGACACCTCGAAGTTCCACACAACAGGGGTAATCATCATCTCAGAAGTCTGGCCCAGGCAAGTAAAGAGAAACATAAATATTCTCCTCTGCAGACTGTGAATTATTGCCTCACCAGGAATCAATGAAGAGAGTACCTTGACAAGGTAGGTAGGGAGGGAAGTGATATTTAATACACTCAGCCCCGTATTGTTTCTCTGTCTTAGTAAAGCAGCTTCTGAGAACAAAATGCACTGCTTGGACAAGCCCTCTTAGTTTCAAAGTATTATACTACATTTTGGGCTAGGTGGTCTTGTATCATAAGTCTTACATATCTCCCCAAGTTGGCAGAGACTGTCTTTACATTGCTATGGTACTGAAGCTACACCGTTGAAAGTCATCAACAATACTATAATAAACAAAACCAATGGTCTTTTTCCAGTACTTATTCTGATGAGAATCTTATATTATTGATTATCTTCCCCTTCTCCTTCATCACTGTATCATAAGTTTTCATGCCTGTGTTCCAAGTCCTTTGTGATAACATAAACATCTTAAAGGCATATGCTGTGTTAGACAAGGAACCTTTGAGAATCTAACATCTGGCAGGTAACAGGAAAACGGGAGACAAATGACATACGGTCCCCGTGTTTATTTCTTTTGTGTGTCCACCAAAGCCTTTCACACTGCAGTCAATCTCGTAATCAATTTAAGACAGGTGAAACAACTTAAGCAGTTTACAATGAAGTGTTTTACACTAACCTGAGAAGTCTGTGCAAAATAAGAACAGCTATGCCATCTTTTTAAAATTGTGAAACTAAAGCATGGTCTTCAGAGATACATGAATCCTTCTCACAACAAGGGCTTAAAGTAGGGAACAGATATAAGCGCCTCACTCTCTACTTTGTAAGAAAAAATGCCCCTGCTGAAGTTTTTCTCTGCATTTTCAGTTTTCTGTTTGTAGTTCCCACTTTCTCCTATTCTACTCATTTGGGAGCTGAGCCCATAGCATGAAAAAAATCTGCCTAAAAAAAAACTGAAAACAAATACAGCCAATTACATCCGGATGGTTGAAATAGAAATGGTGGTACTCTCAAGGAGTTAGGAACCCTTTGTTCTGTGAGTAGAGGGAAGGATCCGAGAAGAAACGGGAAGACTCAGACTGCAGGCGAGAGAGCCAGGCCCATGGACTCTCTTAGTTAAGTAGGAGAGAAGGTCATCTTCTGGGGGTGAGGAAGACGCAATTAAGAGGCTGGAGGATCCTCAAGGTTAGAATTATTCACTTAGGGAAATAGAAGACAGAGCTAAGGACAAACAAAAGAAATTAGACCCAGCCCCTCAGCAAAATGGAGAAGACAGAAAACCAAGTTAGAAACATAATGCAGCTGATGGTCATTAACTATACGTTTAGAATTCCAAATCAGTTAAAATACAGAACAAAAGAGTCTCTGAGGGAAAATGTGATATAGTTCTACCAATAAGATGGTATTTCTGAATATAAAAGTATAGGAAACCAGAAAAGAAACTCAGCATAAGCAAACCTACACATTCGAGTTGTGTTTTTTTTTAAATGTACATCAGAAACAAGACGGTAACTAACAAGAGAGCAGGTAGGAGGAAAGTGGAGTCAGGTAGTCCCCCGGGGGTGGGCCAGGAAACAGTACCTGCCTCATTTAAGATGATTCGCATCTGGCGTTCGTCCAAATGCTTACTAATGATTTTAAGACAATGGGTGGGGAGAAGCAGCGAGTACAGAGAAAAACAGATTGCATCTGGGATAGCTCTCTTCCTCTTTTGCAGTTCAGTTAAATATCAAAAACAGTACAGTATCATCAAGGTGCACTCCCCACACAACCATATTCACGACGTCATTAAAGAAAGTGGCCAAGTCGACCATGTAAAAAGTTCGTCACAGCTTCTGTAAACTTTTAATAACTTAAAACTACCTTAACTGAATCACGTATTTGGAAGTCACGGACAAGTTAGGTTTAATGTGCATGGACACTACAACTGGTGAAGCAAAAAAGAAAAATCACAAACGTCTTACTAGTGAACCACCAGTCAACAAGTGTCAACTTGGTTAGGACAGAATCACACATATCTTGGAACCCAGGAGATACCAGCGTAGGTGGCCAGGACGGAGAGGGCTCTCAGTAAAGGTCTCCGTAAAAACAGCGGGTCGGCTACAAAGAGCACGTACTGCGCAGGGAGAAGGCTGCAGCAGGACAAAAGCTGGTCAGGCGTAAACTCAGGCAAACGCTATCGCCCCCAAGCGATTCTGAAGACTCGCAAGAGAGGCACTGTAACAAAACAAAGTCCAGGAAACAGACAACCGGATTACCGCTGGATCTTTCGCTTTCCCAACCGGAAGACAATGTCGAAACTAAACTGCATTTATCAAGGTCCGCTCCTAATTGTTTCATTAGGGGAAAAAATTCCAGGGAGCACCGGCTAGGAGGAAGGGAGGAGCTGCCTTTCAGATCGCAGAAATACAAAAAGAGCCAAAACAGGAATTCCCACCACATCCTAGCACCCTCGTCCCTTCGCCTGAAACGCCTCTGCTCTCCCAAGCCCGCTTTTCTCCTCAAATTCTTGCCAAAGCACAATCTCCCCTTGCTTACCACCCCCCACTCCGATTCCTGGACTAGGTTCCATCCCCAGAGTCCCTGGACTTCATCCAGAGTTGGTGCGCCCTAAAAAGCAGCGCCCCTCCACGTCCCCGCCCCACCCAACACCCCGTTTCCAGTCCCACCCCCTCCGCGCCAGGCCTGGCTCTCCAGGGCCCCTGGTCGTGTGCGCCACGCCCGCCTGCCTTACCATGTACCAGGTCCCCAGGATGATGGTCCCGGTGCGGACATGGCAACAGCCGCAGCACCGGGTGCTGTAGAACCGGTCGCTGCGGCTCCGCTTGAAAGTCATGGACACCATTGGGAATCTCGCGGGCCTTTCTTGGCCGGGATCCTGACAAACGTTCTCCAACCCGCAGTCAAACTCAAACGGCTCGGTCACGGTCTCCAAATCCAAACGACGCGTCTTCAAGCCCGCCCCCGGACTGGGACCTGGTCAGCTGCTTCGCGCCTGCGCACTGAGAGCCGCGACTTCGGCTTACCCACCCCTCTTCCTTCACACAGGCCAATGGAGAGTGGACCCGACTTCTGATTGGAAGAACTAGGAGATTGACAAGACGACACGCCCAATTACAAGTGCAATTCTCCTCAGCGAGCCTCCGCCTGTTACTTGAGGACAAGGGGTGGTTCTTGGGCCTAAGATAGTTGGGGATAGCTGTAGCCCCGTAGTTCACCATCCCCGAGATGAGACCCACAAGAAAAGAGGCATTTAACGGGAGAAAGGAGACACGAGATGGCGCAGATGGTACAAAGCAGGCACCACAGGCTTTCCTGAGCACCGTGTGCCACGTACTGCTTCGGAAGCGTCACGAGCTGGTCACGTGACCTTTGCGCGCAGCTCGATTATTGGGCGGGCCAGGGGTGGGGTCTGTTAGGAAGGGGCGGGACCAAGCCAAGCTTGGAGGTGTTCTCACCCCCGTTGCGGAAAAAGGGGGCTGCCTGGAGGGGTGGGGGGATTGGGTTTACACCCTCCCCTCCCTCCGAAGCCTCCTTTATGGGGACGAAGAAATACCATCCAACCCTACCAAAGGCAAAAGGATTAAGGATAAATGAAAACAAGATAACGTAGAAATGCTTAGTTGCTGGGTTTTTAGAGATGAGTGATTTTTTTGTAAGGAAAAATCATGAAACACATTGAAATGGACGAAAAAATTACGGAATGTCTTCAGTGAAAAAACAGCCATAGTTTGGCACCCCGTCCTGGGCATTCTGTTGCTGGGTAGGACTGTTCGCCTTTCTTTGTGGTGCTCTGCACAACTCTGTAAGATCCCTCCACTGGATTTCATACTGTATCTTACCCCTCCTTGGGGAAAACTATTTTGCATCGATTTGTAAATTCATTCCCCAGTCCTCATTCAACGATATAGGTGGATGCTTTAAATTCTGCTTAGAGCGGATTCTAACAGCTTACTGGTCCCTGGTTAATGAGTAAATAAATTTTTTACACGGTTCATTTGTATTTGTGTGAGTACTGTGACTTTATCTTTAAAAAATATATTTATCATTTTAATGCTTTGGTAAACACACTTCTTTTCAGAGAATAGAAAGAACTTCCCTTCTGCCAGGTATTTCTTAGCCAGAGACCACAGTGAATTCAGAGTAAAGGTTATTTCTTTGAAAACTGCCTGAGATTATTTGTTGATTATCTTTCCAATAAAATACAAATTCTGGGAGAGTAGAGACTATTTGTTCACCACTGAAGGAGTTGTCCATGGAGCCTACTTTCAAACTATCTGGGAAAGAGTAGTTAAGCCAATCCACGCTAAGGGATGGAGTATGGCTGGCTATTTAACTCAGAATGAATTAAGACATTTCTCTACTTATATAGGGAGTACATTATCTTAACCCTGCCCCCACAATTACATATTCCTTATTTCATTCTAGGCACAGATCCAATCATTTTATTTTGAATCATTTCATTCCTACAACTCAATGAGGTAGGTACTTTTATATTATTTAACTCTACAGAGAAGTTAAGTCACATATCCGAGATTGCAAGGCCAGTGTCAGAACTGAGATTAAAACCTGTTGTGCCAATGGTTTCCAAACTTTGCTGCACATTGGAATCACCTGAGGATCTTTAATAACCACTGATGCCTGCTTACTATTCCAGACATTCTGATTTGGGTGAGACCTGGGAATTGAAATTTGTAAACGCTCTCCAGGTGATTCTAATGTGCGGCACTGTTACTCTTTCTTGATGTGAAATGTGGCAGACAAAAATAAATATAATACAATTAAAAAGGTAGGATAAAAAGATCAGAGGAAATTATCTGATTTCTCTAAAAGCCAAAATCAATTCAAAATCAGGCGTACCTAACACAGCATCAGATCAGCTTGTAAGGGCTGCTCTCCCTGTACTGGGACTACCCCAGGCAAGGAACTAGGGACGTGTCAATCATTAGAGCTGCAGCAGAAGCGCATCTGATAGCAATAATTTAAGCATCCCCTGAGAATGACCGTGTATGACAGATGCACCTGAATGTGTGCTCTGAGCTGGGGAATCTAGGAGTGGCTAAACCAGAGATGTGTTCCTTGTCTATGATAAACATCTTAAACCCCACCACCCACCCCCCCACCAGCCCATCCCTTGGAACCTGGGCCATACAGGGGATTGGGGCCCTGAGTGTTGAGTTAAATGCAGGTTGCCAGGTGGAGGTCATTAGTGGGAGGGTGTTCAGTGAAAACGCTACATAACCTATATAACGCTGAATGATGTTTTTAGGCAGTTACGGTTTTCCTGCCCAGCCCACCAACATTGGGTCATGCAGTTATGTTGTCCAGCCCTCTGCCAGGGGACAGTAGGAAGGGAGATGTGTTGTGCCACCCCACAGCCACTGGACCACTTCTATACATAGCTGGTTCTCCTGTCCAGCCCACTGCCACTGGATTCTTTCCCTTCTATCACCACTGGACTGTAAGCTCCTGATACAACCCCATGTCTCATTTACTGGCTCTACAGTCTCTTCTTGACCTCTCGAACCTGATACCTTCTCTACTGAGGTTAGTAGGAGTTTGGCACAACGAGAGCATATATAACTGGATTAGAGGGGTAAAATACAGTTATGGAGTTTTGTCTAGATAATTTTTATCTAATATATACAGATCAACTTTTTAGAGAAAAATTGTAAGGTACTATTGGCAAAACAACCCATCTTTTGGGGATGGGGAAAGGAAGGTAAACATTTTCAGGAGAAAATAGCTTAGGAAAACTTACAACAAAAGAAATTAGACTAAGTTTGAAGCTCTTTAGCTAACATAGTTTAACCTATTTTTCTCTTTTAAATGTATTAGTCTATTCACATTAGCTTATTTTTATTGAGGATCTATTATATTCCATGTGATGAGGATACGAGAATGAACAAGACAATATATACCTCCTATGTACTCACAAAAATTTAAAGAAAGAAAAGTATTTTTTAAAAAAAGAACGCCACCGGGCATAGTGGCTCTTGCCTGTAATCCCAGCACTTTGGGAGGTCAAGGTGGGCTGATCATGAGGTCAGGAGTTCGAGACCATCCTGGCCATGGTGAAACCCCGTCTCTACTAAAAATGTAAAAATTGGCTAGATGTGGTGGCACATGCCTGTAGTCCCAGCTACTTGGGAGGCTGAAGCCCAAGAATCGCTTGAACCCAGGAGAAGGAGGTTGCAGTGAGCCAAAATGGCACCATTGCACTCCAGCCTGGGTGACAGAGTGGGACACTGTCTCAAAAAAATAAAAAATAAAAAAAATTAAATAATAAATGAACAAGGCAGATATTGTGCCTTTCTGTAGAGTGTTTATGGTCTAGAGGGGAAAACGTCAATGAGCATTTTCAGTCTTCATCCCATCTCTTAAAGCATTTATATGTTGACTCTTCCTTAGAGCTGGAAATTCTTTCTAGGCTTCCTATTAACCACCCACTGGTTTTTTCTGTGTATTTCTCAGGCAGCTCCTTCTTATTCTTCTTTGTAATTCCCTCCTCTACTGTCCAGCCCCCTAAATATTAGTGTTCTTGAGGGCTCTGTGTCAGGCTCTTTTTTTTTTTTTCTCATTTTACCTTCTCCCAGTTGTCACTTATTTACAAGGTGATTTCCCGATGTACTAGTCCATTTTCACACTGCTATAAAGAACTACCTGAGACTGGGTAATGTATAAAGAAAAGAGGTTTAATTGATTCACAGTTCATCTTTATAGAAATAATTTAGCTTCCCGGCCAGGTACAGTGGCTCACATCTGTAATCCCAGCATTTTGGGAGGCCAAGGAGGGTGGATCACTTGAGCTCAGGAGTTCGAGACGAGCCTAGGCAACATGGCAAAACCCCATCTATACAAAAAATACAAAAATTAGTTGGGCATGGTGGTGCACATCTTTAGTTCCAGCTGCTCGGGAGGCTTGAGGCACAAGAATCGCTTGAACCTGGGAGGCAGAGATGAGCCAAGATCGCACCACTACACTCCAGCCTGGGTGACAGAGTGAGACTCTGTCTCCCAAAAAAAAAAAAAATTCCCTAATTGTGTAAGTTTCTAGCCCCACAAGCCAATCCACTCCATGACCAGTCCCAGAGGAAAGACCTAAAGATAATGGCATGGGTAGTTTGCCAACCATTCAGATGGATTAAAGTGAAGCTCAAAGTCGACAAATCCCACCAATATGGTCAGAGTTTACTGCCAGTCTTTCAATTCCCCACTCCTAATGGAGAACAGATAATGTAGGGATATCAGGCTCTAAGTAAATGGAAGCATGGAAGACATAGGCCAGACAATTAGAAAATAGGATCTAGGAAAAAATGTCAAGATAACTTAGAAAAGACACTGTAAGCATACATCAAGAATAAGATGCCATAACAATTCTATAGGACAAAAGAATTCTTAGAAATTACAGCATGGGAGGAGAAATGAAAAACTCAAGACTGGAAAATAAAGTTGAGAAAATTTCCCAAAAGCAAATCAAAAGACAAAGACATGTAAAATAAGAAAGAAAAAAATTAAAATTAGAGGATTAGTCCAAGATATCTAATATCTGAATAATAGGAATTTCTGAAAGAGAGAAAGCAGAAGTCATCATCATCATAATATTTCCTAGTTCTAAAAAAATGAATTTCCAAGGCTGAAAGTATTTGCTGAGTGACCATATTATTGGAATAAAATAGATCCAGGTAAAGGCACATCAGAGTGAAATTTCAAGACAGTGGGGACAAAGAGAAGATTCTCCGAGCTTCCAGAAAGAGGGAAGAAAAACAAGCCATATAGAAAAACTCATAGTCAAATAGCCTTAGACTTCTCAACAACTCTGGACTCTAGAACGCAATAAATATTTTCTTTAAAAATTCTGGGTAGAAAATGTTTACAGTTTATAATTCTACACACAACCTAACCGTCAAGTAAGTATAAGGATATAATAAACACATTTTCAGATAAGTCTCAAAAAATTTACCTCCTACATATCTTTTTCTCAGCCACCTGATGCTGTGCTCCATCAAAATGAAATGAGATGACTCCATTAAAGAGGAAAATGTGGGATGCAGAAAACAAGAGATCCAACATAGGTGAGATGTGGATGAAGACTCCAGGGAATAATAGAAATTTTAGTATGAAAACTATGCATTAGGTATAGAGGTCAACCATTCCAGGTTGGAGCACATTGAGGGCTATCATCATTTTTGCCTTCTTTAATTCTACTGGGTTTTTATCTTAACGAAGCTACTTGAGGATGTACTCCACCAGAACAAAGGAGAAAACCAAGAGGAAGAGATGAGAACCAGAAATCAAACTTAGGACAAAAGCTGAGGAAATTTCACAAGATGAGAGCAAAAGGAAGCCTCAGGATGACAGCTGTGCAGAAGGCCTAGAAAGCAACCAGTGCTAACAGAAGAGAATGAAGATATCAGGGAGGTAAGCGGCAAGAAAACAATTAGAACTGGCAGGCTACCTAATCGGACAGGTCTGGCAGGAAAACTGCAATGAAAGGCATTGGGAGAGTGTGGCAAAACTGAGCAAATGACAAGCACAAAGAAAATTAAGCACTTTAGTAAACAAGGCAATTATTATAAGTTCAAGAAAAACAAAAATTTGGAAAAGCACTGTAATCAGAGTGTACCACAGTGTGTAACTGTGAACAGTAATTACATGGGCATAATCAAATAAACACTGAATATTGTGTATTTCATAAAACATTGAGATACATATATTTTGGAAGGGTTGGGAGGAAGGGGAACAGATGACAGTCCAAGAGTGATTGGTCTTCATCTACCACAACGGAAGCCAACAGTTAATGTCAAAAATTGATTTATAGTCATTATGGAAAAACAATATGGCAGTTTCTCAAAAAACTAAAAATAGAACTACCATATGACCCAGCAACCCCACTACTGGGTATTTATCCAAAGGAAAGGAAATTAGTATATTGAAGTGATACCTGCACCTTCATGTTCATTGCGGCTCTATTCACAATAGTCAAGACATGGAACCAACTTAAATGTACATCAGCAGGTGAATGGATAAGGAAAATGTGGTATATATACACCATCAAATACTGTTCATCCATAAAAAAGAATGAAATCCTGTCAACTGAAGCAACACAGCTGAGCCTGGAGGACATTATGTTATGTGAAATGAATCAGGTACAGAACGATAAATACCACATGCTGCCACTCATATATGGGAGCTAAAAATTGAGCTCACAGAAGTAGACAGTAAAATAAAGATTATTAGAGACTGAGAAGAGGCGGGAGAGGAGGATGGGGAGAGGCTGGTTAACAGATACAGAAGTACTACTATACAGCTATATAGGAGGAATAAATTCCAGTGTTTTGCAGCACTATGAGGTGCATATTGTTACCACAAATTTAGTGCATATTTTCAATAATCTAGAAGAGAGGATTCTGAATGGACACAACACAAAGAAATGATAAATATTCAGGGTGCTAGATATGCTAACTTTCCTGATCTGATCATTGCTCATCATACACATGTATCAAAATATCACTCTGTATCCTGTGAATTTATATAATAGTGTCAACTAAAAATAAAATTTAAAAAGTTAATTAATAAAAATATAGCAATGCTGGGCTCATGGCTCACATCTGTAATCCTAGCACTTTGTGAAGCCAAGGCCTGGGAACTGAACTAGCTGCTTTTTCATGGAGCACCATTTTGTTTTAAAGAATGACTGACAGGCAGATATTAATATTCAGACATGAGTATTTGGCAGTCATTTTCTTGAAAATGAATGAAGTGAGCCTGTCTTTACCTTCAGGAAAGCAACTGGAGTATTTGTGGCCAGTGTAAAATTACAGCTTTCAAGAAGAAAATTAGAGATTTGGAAGAAACTGTGTCCACCACCATGAGCTTGACCATGAAAATTCAAGATTTTTATGATGAGATTGGAGGTGAAATAAGCTAATGTGATTTTTGTTGTTGTCTGATGTTGTCAGCATTTGACTATCTGCATAACTAAATGAACCATTTGCCAAGGAACCAAGGCATGAAGGTATAAGATCATGCATAAATACAAGAGCCAGTCAAATGCAAGATAGACCAATGATTTCTAATATAACAGTTTGAAAAGTTTACTGATATGGTTTCAGATTCCACACTGCAACTGACCTTTTGAGGAATTACCAGTGACTATGTTTTAGTATAGAATCAAAAAAGAATAGCCACAATTATCTAAAAAGGTTCATGAAATACTCCTCACTTTTCCAACTACGTATCTATGAGACTGGATTTTTTTCTTTTATTTCAACAAAAAGAACATATTGCAACAGATTGAGTTCAGAAACAGATATGAGAATCCACACCTATCTATTCCATCTGTTCTATCCACATCTATTCTATCTATTCTATCAAGCCAAACATTAAGCAGATTTGTAAAATATTAAGTAATGCCACTCTTCTTGTAATTTAAAAACTGTAGTTATTTTTTTATAAAAATACGTTGTCTATATTAACCTATAATGGACTTACTGTTGTTATTTAAAAATCAATTTAGAAATATTTTTAAATTTTCTCTATTTTACTTTCTGGTAAAGGATATATCAATAGTTACCCCAGATAAACAAAAGCTCTTCAGTGTCCTCTATAATTTTTAAGAGTATGAAGAGGTTCTAGACCAAAAAGTGAGTTTGGAAACCACTAACTTAAGCCTTCTGACTGCACTTGCGGATGATGGCTACAAATATACAGAATGTGACTCTAGGATACTAAGAGCTGCCACCTGAAGATTTTTTAATAGAGGAGAAAAGCAGATTTAGGATTTTCAGATCCTTTTTTCTTTTAATTAAAAAAAATTAAAATAGAGATGAGGTCTCACTATATTTCCCAGGCTGGTCTCGAACTCCTGAGCTCAATTGATCCACCTACCTCAGCCTACCAAGGCTGGGATTACAGGCGTGAGCCACCATGCCCGGCCTCAAAATTCTTAATACCATAGGTGATTTAGTCCATTCAGGACGCTGTAACAAATTACTGTAAACCAAGCATCTTATAAACAGCAGAAACTTATTTCTCAAGGTTCTGGAGACTGGGAAGTCCAAGATCAAGCTGTCATTAGATTTGGAGTCTGATGAGGGCCTACTTTCCAGTTCACAGATGGCATCTTCTTGCCATGTCCTCACATAGTTGAAGGGATGAGGAGGCTTTTATATAAGGGCACTGATCCCATTCATTATGGTTCCACTCTCATGATAATCACCTTCCAAAGACTCCACCTCCTAATATCGCCATCTTGGGGTTAGGATTTTAATTTTAATTTGGGAGGGACACAACATTCAGACCATAGCACTGAGTCAAACAATTCTCCATTAACTTCCATTTAGATGATAAGCTAAACAGTATTTGCTGAACAAGAAGCTCCTTGTCTGAATCTCAGTTTCTTCACCTGTAAAAGGGAAATAAGATTTCTTTCTTAATCAAGCTTTAATGTTCTTACGGTAATGAAAGCAGAAAGCAATCATGCCTTGAAATATTTCTACCACAATTTAATTATTCATCTCTAGTCTCTTGCAGTATTTCTTGTCTGCTGATATGGGTAATTATCTCCTCTAGTCAAATTAAATGTGTGGTTTTATTTTTAATTACTCCAGGGTATTAGAAGAATTAATTAGTAAGTGTTGGCCAACTACTTTGAAGATGAAAAGTACTATGTAATTATCCCCATGGGAAAAATGCTTTTCAAGCACTTGGCTGAATTCACTACTTAGGCTTATGGAATTAAATGTTAACCTTAAGGACTTCTGGTGTGAATGTGGTAACATAGATTCTGCATCTTTCTTCTTTTTTAAATGCTACAAAACCAACAAAAATGGTAAACTTACCTTCAGCAAATTTAGGAGCCCGTATAATCTACAGCCTTCAAAATATGAATCAGGGCTGCTAAGAGCAGCTAAGATTAGACAGAAGCCATATAGGAAAAGCTGGCAAAGGGCTATGAGGTTCAAGCAGCAGCAGAATCCAGAAAGCATCAGTAAACACGATTCCTAAAGTGAGGGACTCACCATGTAGTGCAAATGTGTGGTTTTTTGTCAGTGGATTTGGATGAGCAGACCTGGTGGCACTGAAGTCTTCCTGGAACCTGGTTTATTTCAGAGGAGCAAAAGATATTGGCTACACGATTTAAAAGGAGGCGCCATCTGTATTGTTTTGCTAGGGCTACCATAACAAAAGACCACAAACTGAGTGGATTAAACAACATATGTATTGTCTCGTAGTTCTGGCAACCAGAAGTTCCTGATCAAAGTGTCTGCCGGGTTAGTTTCTTTTGAGGGCTTTGAGGAAGATCTGTTCCTTTCCTTTTGTGTAGCTTCTGGTAATTTGCTGGCAATCTTTGGCATTTCTTAAATTGCAGAAGCATCTCTGCCTTCATCTTCACATGGTGTTCTCCCTGTGTGTGTGTGTGTGTGTCTGTACCCAAATTAACCCCTTTTATAAAGACACTAGTCATATTGGATTAGAGTCCATCCTAATGATCTCACCTTAACTTAGATAATTACATCTTCAACAATCCTATTTCCAAATTAGGTCCCATTCTGAGGTACTAGGGGTTAGTACTTCGAGAGCAATAGGACACATTTCAACTCATAACACAATCTATCCAGGAAGGACTCTGGATATATTGGAGCAAATCAATCTTTGCTACCATAGCAGAAGTGAAAGCCTTTGGACAGCAAAACTTGAAGGACTACCTTCAGCCTCCCCCACAAAGCTCAATCACTGTGTTTTAAAGTAACCTGAAGTCATTCTCCTCTGTGTGGTTATGTCATCAACTGGATATACAGTGATATTTGTTTGACGTTTTCTTCAACTTTTTAGGACTGCTTGTTTCATTTTGATGTATTTATTTTTTGCAATTAGGTAAAACTTTGCTGTGTTTCCAAAGTCAAATCTATAAAACAAAATACAGTTAACCTTTGAACTACACAGGTTTGAACTGCATGAGTCCACTTATATGCAGATTTTCTTCTGCCTCTGCAAACCCCTGAGACAGCAAGACCAACCCCTCATCTTTTTCCTCCCCAGCCTACTCAAGATGAAGATGACATAGATAAAGACCTTTATGATGATCCACTTTCACTTGATGAATAGTACATATATTATCTCTTCTTTATGATTTTTTTTTTGAGACAGGGTCTCACTTTGTCACCCAGCCTGGAGTGCAGTGGTGCAATCCCAGCTCACTGCAGTCTCAAACTCACAGGTTCAAGTGATCTTCTCACCTCAGCCCCTCAAGTAGCTGGAACTACAGGCGCATGCCACCACACCCGGCTGATTTGTGTATATTTTGTAGGGAAGTGGTTTCACCGTGTTGATCAGGCTGATCTCAAACTCCTTAGCTTAGGCAATCTACCTACCTCGGCCTATGATTTTCTTAATAACATTTTGTTTTCTCTAGCTTAGTTTATTGTAAGAATGGAATATATAATACATATACAAAATCTGTGTTCATCAACTGCTTATGTTACCAGTAAGGCTCCCAGTCAACAGTAGACTATTAGTAGTTACTTATTGGGGGAATCAAATGTTATGTGCAGATTTTGACAGCTGTGGGGGCAGTTTCCCTATCCCCTGAGTTGTTCAGTGGTCAACTACACATTCAGAGACTTCTGGTTTTTATCTCTGTCCCCTCTACACTGTTTTCTCCTTCTCCTATAGACATTTTTTAAAGTAAAAAGAATTTTAAGCCAGGTGCAGTGGTTCACACATATAATCCCAGCATTGATGCCAAGGCAGGAGGATTGCTTGAGCCCAGGAGATTGACACCAGCCTGGGCAACATAGCGAGACTCCGTCTCCATGAAAACAAAATAAATTAACTGGGCATAGGGGTACACGCTGAGCCCAGGAGGTCAAGGATGCAATGAGCCATGATCATGCTGCTGCACTCTAGCCTGGGCAACAAAGCAAAATCCTGTCTCAAAAAAGAAAAAAAAAAAAAAAAACTCGAAGCATTTGTGTTCTTTTGTTCATATTACTCCTGTTTCTTAGATAAATAGTTGCATATAAATGTTGCATACTCAAATTTTATTCACCTTACTTTCTTTAGTTAATGGTATGTTCAGAGATCACCCCACAGTAGTAAATATGCTCGTTCCTTTGTATAGCTGCATAGTAGTTCCTTGTGTGAATGCATCATAGTTGATTCAAACAGTCTCTTATTGATGGATTTTGTTGCCAGATTTTTGCTATTACAAATAACACTACATGTATATTATTGCATATGTATTTTTGTCAGTATGTCTTTGGATTCCCTCTTCTCTATTGTCACCAAGTGTTGAAAAATATGACCGCATACCTTCAACTGGCTCTGTTCCCACCTCCATTAGATGTTTGGCTTCTTTCATCCCTAGTGTCCCTGTTCTGCTCGACCTGGATTCTATTCCCAGCAATTCTCTTTATTGTGGGCCTTTGTCTTGGAAGGGATTTGGGGTTGGTTCGTTTGAGAGTTCACAGGGCTCAGGTTGCCCCAGCACTCTCCCACCTTACCCACCATACTTAGCTGCATGTACCCACAGATCGGAGCTCACAAAGCTCCTTCCCAGTTTGGGCTGCTGTTCTAGGGTGACCTGCTGAGCTTTCTGTGAGTATCTGTTGGTGAGTTCAGGCTCTCCAGCTGGCATGGCAATGAGCAGTCTCTAGACTTTCCTCTGCTTCCCCTGCAAGGTCACCGATATCGCCCAGGTCTTGTTGATCTCAGTAACAGGCCCACTTGCTTGTATTTCGGGGCTCACAGGAATATTTTGTGCCTAGTTTTGTTGATTACATCACCAATGGGTTCTTTGGCTTTCCTCATAACGTCACTCTAAATTAGAAAAATGCCAATTAAAGCTCAATCAAAAATATGTAGGAAATCTTTGTATGTTCTTACACATTTTGTCAGTTTTAAACTGTGTTAACCTACCCTGTATTAGCCTGACAGACTCCATCTTGCTGAGAGCCAGACAGACTCCATCTTAAACTCTGCTTCACCCCTCCTGCCATTTCTCCCTTGAGTGCATACCTGGGTCATGCTACTGTGCTGGGTCATGCTACTGTGCTGGGTCATGCTACTGTGCTGGGTCATGCTGTGCTTAGAAATACAGAGGCATATAACCATTGTAACCATATCCTGCTTGGCAAGCCCACTTGCTATTGTGAAATCCCCTTGATTGATTGTATGGCAAGCACTGAACACCCCCCTTGGTAACCAGCAATCATGGGAACCGCTTGCGTATACCTTCCTTAGTAATCAACAATCATGGGAACTTCCTGCCTCCTCGTTACCCACCTCCTTATCTAACTTGCTTGTTCTGCTTCTGTAAATTCTGCTTCAGCTAGGCTCCCCCTCCCCTATGTTAAGCAAGGTATAAAAAGGAATCAAGCCCTTTCTTCGGGGCTGAGAGATTTTTTGAGCATGAGCTGACTCTCGGTTGCCGGCAATTAAGGACTCTCAATTGGAACTCAGAGTGTGGTGCTTCCCTTCCAACTTGCTTGGGTACAACAAAATCACATCAAAATTTAAAATTACTAATAAAAATTAAATTTCAAGCCATTTTTGACTTTGCAGTGTGGCAAAACTCCAAAAGTTTGATACATAGGCTCTTGACAAGGCTGTGCAAAACAACCACTCGCTTACATGGCTAGTGAGATCGCAAACTGGTGCAACTTCTGTGGAAGGCAATTTTGTGAAATAGAACCAATTTTAAATGTATTCACACCTCTCAACCCAGCAATACAAATTCCAGGAATTTATCCTATGGATGTACTTGCATCTATGTCAGATGCTGAGATTATATATAAACACTGTCACTCACTGCAGTAGTGTTACTAATAGCAAAAGTGTGGAGGCAATTCACATGTCCATCAATAGGGACTGGTTTAATAAATTATTTCACATCGTTTTAATGGAAAGAATGAAGAAGCTCTCTGTATAAGCAGAAACAGAAAGATCTCTAAGATGATATTATTTAAAAAGATACAGAACTATGTATACATTTCATTTGTAAAAGCAAATGAAATAATAAAATATAAATTCATATTTATATAGATTTGCTGTATTAGGGTTCTCTAGGACAGAACAAATAGGATAAATAGTAAAGGGGAGTTTATTAAGGAGTATTGACTCACACGATCACAGGGTAAGGTCCCACAATAGGTTGTCTACAAGCTGAAGAGCAAAGAAGCCAGTCCAAGTCCCAAAGTTGAAGAACTTGGAGTCTAATGTTCTGGGGCAGGAAGCATCCAGGCTGGGAGGAAGATGAGGCTGAAGACTAAACTGATCTACTCTTTTCACTTGCTTCTGCCTGCTTTTATTCTGGCCATGCTGGTGGCTGATTAAACGGTGCCCACCCAGATGGAGGGTGGGTCTGCCTCTCCCAGCCCACTGACTCAAATGCTAATCTCCTTTGGCAACACCCTCACAGACACACCCAGGACCAATGCTTTGCAGCCTTCAGTCCAATCAATTTGACACTCAGTATTAACCATAACATTTGCATATAGTCTGGAAAGAACATAAAAAACAGCCAGTTACCTGGAAGGAGATGGAACATAGGAGACAGGGCATCTGAGAGTCAAGGGTGGGAAGGAAACTTTCCATGGACAACCTTTTGCCGTGTTATGATTGTTGAGCCATATAAATGTATTATCTAATAAAAATGTTAAAACAGAAAGCTTCTTTCTTTCTTCCTTCCTCCCTCCCTCCCTCCCTTCCTTCCTTCCTTCCTCTTTCTTTCCTTCTTTTTCTTCTCTCTTTCTTTCTCTTTCTTTCCTTTCTTTCTTCTTTCTTTTTCTTTCTTTCTTTCTCTCTTTCTCTTTCTTTCTTTGTTTCTTTCTTCTTTCTTTCTCTTTCTTTCTTTCTTTCTTTCTTTTTCTTTCTTCTTTCTTCTTTCTTTCTTCTTTCTTTCTTTCACAGATGGAATCTTGCTCCATTACCCAGGCTGAAGAGCAGTGGCGTGAGCATAGCTCACTGCAGCCTCGATCTCTCAGCCACAAGTGATCCTCTCTCCTCAGCCTCCCAAGTAGCTGGGACTACAGTTACATCCCAGCATGACCAGCTGAGTTTTTGCTGTTTTCTTTAGAGATGGGGTCTCACCTGGTCTCGAGCTAGGTCTCAAGCAATCCTCCCGCCTTGGCCTCCCAAAATGTTGGGATTACAGGCATGATTCACCACACCCAGCCAACATAAAACATTTGGAAGCTTAAAAGGAGTATAGTTTTTTTTCTTTAACTTTTAAGTTCCTGGGTACATGTGCAGGATGTGCAGGTTTGTTACATAGGTCAATGTGTGCCATGGTGGCTTGCTGCACAGATTGACCCATCACCTAGCTATTAAGCCCGTCATCTATTAGCTCTTCTTCCTGATGCTCTCCCTTCCCCAACGCCTGCCCCCGACCCTGACAGGCCCCAGTGTGTGATGTTTCCTCCCTGTGTCCATGTGGTCTCATTGCTCAGCTCCCACTTTAAGTGAGAACATGCAGTGTTTGGTTTTCTGTTCCTGTGTTAATTTGCTGAGGACAACGGCTTCCAGCTTCATCCATGTCCCTGCAAAGGACATGATCTCATTAAAAGGAGAATATTTTAATCAAAGTATTTATTAGCATTGGATCCTAGACTTTCCTGAAAAGAAGGGTAAACTAAAGTTTTAGACTCCAAGAAATGTGTGTCATTTGGCTGTCTCTAAGTTAATCCGAGAAGTAAATGTAACTTTATAAAAGCTCAATGCGACAAAACTTGCATAGGGAAAGTGGAGTCAGATTCCTCTGAGCTGTGACAGCCAGCGCCATTTCATGAGGTTGGACGTGGACTCTGGGAAATCATCCAAAGAAGCTGGACTAATGTTTTCATCCATGTGGGTTTCTATAGCGGAATACAATAGACCCGGTGACTAATAAACAACAGACCTTTATTTCCCATAGTTTCCTCTGGAAAGGCAGCAGGGGAGGCACTTGGGAAGGCTGGCACTTTCCTTTTGCCCTCCACATCACAGGATTGATTGGAACAATGGGAAGTGACAAGTGGCATCAACAAGTAGGGCAAAGAGCCAGCCCGGTCAACCTGCGACAGGCCCCATCCAAGGGGTGCCAGGGACAGAGGCCTGAAGACTGGCTGGCTGAGGTGCAGCGATGCTATGGAGCAGCCCACGGAATGTGGCATGAACAGGAAGCGCGGCCAGGTCAGTGGGCCTCCCCTGTGATGTTCTTTTATCCAGCCCTTCACCAAGCCTGTCCCTGGGTCTCATGCTATCGGCCATTGGCTAGAAAACTCAGCCAGTGACTGCCACCTGAGAAAGGAAGAGGAGGGATGCAGGCATAGAGCAGCCACCTTCCCTGCCCTGCCCTGCCCAGCCCAGCCCAGCCTATGGGATCTGCCCTTCCTCTGAGCTCCCCAGCCTGGGCCGTGATGGTGCACAACTACAGAGGGCTGGGCAATGTGCCATTCACATTCCCTGTGCAGGCACACAGTCTACGCCTGCTGCTGGGCAAGAGCACACCCTGGCTGGTTTTGTTCAGTATCTGGTATGAGTTTGTCATACTACCTTGGCTAGACCGCCCTCCTGGAGGGATGGGACATGTCTCTAAATCTTTTTATATATCAAACCACCTAACACTAGCCCAGCTTGATCAATATTTGCTGATGGATAGGCAATCCAGAAATGGAGTCATCTGCCCTGAATTGCAGAAAACTGGACCGTTTAAGCTCATGAGAACATGTATTCTAGAGAGCTCTGCAAACCTGCCTCTGCCCAGCTTTGGCATCTGGGGTTGGCACTAGCCATTTAGAAATGTGACCTTTTATGACGCAGGGTGTCTCCCAGCAGCGGCATGATGTGACTAGGGTAGCTTTCTGCCTCTGCTTCTGGTGTCAGTTTCTCCTTCCCTAAAAGGGTTCAGTAATGAGTGGGGATTTCACGAGCCACAGGCAGAACCGACACACTCTGCAGATCCCGGAGTGGGGTTTGGATTAATCACAGTCATCACCACTGTTTATACAGCTTTGCAGCTGCCCAAGGCTCAAATTTCTCCCAGAGGCCCACGATATTTCTCCGTGTGATTTTTGTGAAGCATGAGGCCTCAAACCCATACTTAAATACTTCTCCTCTAACGTAAGTTTTGGCATAGCTGGATGATACTTCACTGAGCCTCCCAAGCCTGCCTTTTTTCCGTCTGGCCACTAACACTCAGTAAGAACACTTTGAACACTTTCAGGGAAGCATTTTCTAAGGGCTGGGCTGCCCTGCTGGAATCAACTGGAAATGAATATTAAAAAAAAAAGAAAGAAAGAAGAAAGAAGAAAAAGAAAAACATTGAAATGAGAAACAGAAATAGAGGATGATATGGTTTGGCTGTGTCCCCACCCAAAGCTCATCTTGAATTCCCATATGTTGTGGGAGGGAATGAATAAAAATCCTAGTCCTCTGTATTAGACCTAGTCCTCTGTATTAGTTTGTTTTCACACTGCTGATAAAGACATACCCAAGACTGGGCAATTTACAAAAGAAAGAGGTTTAATCAACATATAGTTCCACCTGGCTGGGGAGGCCTCACAATTGTGGCGGAAGGTAAAAGGCAGTCTCACGTGGCAGCAGACAAGAAAAGAGAGCTTGTGTAGGGAAACGGGCATAGCTAGATGATACTCCACTGAGGTGGGAGGTAATTGAATCACAGGGGTGGGTCTTTCCCATGCTGTTCTCATGATAGTAAGTCTCTTGAGATCTGATGGTTTTATAAAGGGGAATTTCCCTGCACATGCTTTCTTATCTGCTGCCATCTGAGACTGCTTTTACCTTCCACCATGATTGGGAGGCCTCCCCAGCCAGGTGGAACTGTAAGTTGATTAAACCTCTTTCTTTTGTAAATTGCTCAGTCTCGGATATGTCTTTATCAGCAATGTGAAAACAAAATAATACAGAGGACTAGGATTTTTAGTCGTTAGCTTATGGGATGGCCATGAACAGATTATTTCTCTGTGCTCCTGTTGCCATTTGTAAAATACAGGAGAGGATCAAGAGGCGTGTCCCCTCCCCACCGCCCGCAGGACACCTGCCCTGAGCCATATGTGCCTCTGAGGGTAAGAACTGAGGAGGGCAGGATGGAGGAAGCCCATGCAGAGCTTTTTCCTGGCTGAGGCTGAGGTGTCACCTTTGGACACAGGTCAGAGGTAGTCAGGGTTTTCAGTGTAGAGACTGAGCTTGGAATTGTTCTCACAGCACAGTCTCCAAGTCCTCTAGTTCCTAAACTAATTATCCAGATTAACGAATTGGTTACTTGATTCCAAGAACACTTTGTGGAGAAGATACGAACTCAAAATGCCTGGGGTTGAAAAAGGCAGCTTTTACTGCCTCTGGCTAGGGCAGGAGGGCTGGGCAGGCAGAGGGCATGGAGCACTTTCCCAGGAGATGTGGGCCTGAGTTCAGTTCCAGTTCCACCCTCAACTCACAGAGTGAGCTTGAGTCAGTCCTTCTGCCTCTCAGGGCTTCAGTCTCCCCATCTGTGCAATGCAGGGGTAGACTAGGGAAGCCCCAGGCTCACTTCCAGGTCTGAGGTTTGCGAATCTTCTCCATCAGGCTGTTTTCTTTCCTTCTGCATCCCCTTAGTGTTCTAATTTTTTTCCCCAGTCTTGCAGATGGGAGACCAAGATTCTTTTTCTAGTTCATCTTGGCTATTTCTTTGATCCAAGCCATAGGTTTTCCAATGGACAATGCGAGAGTTTGACTAGGAGTGTCTACAGGTTCACCCAGCTCTGGGGCTCTGGGTTTCCTGAAATTCCATGGTGTAAAGGTGTACAGCCGGGTGGTGCCTGATGATCTGGGCTGGGGGCCTTCCCTTCACCCCTTCATCTTTGGGGACTTATCTTCACCCCTTCGTCTTGAGGGACTTACTTCTCAGGTGCCCCAGGTGCTCCCTCACCTACTGATCCACCAGATTTCTCAAGAGGACCCTTGGAAATGGTTTAGGCAGAGGCCCACAGGCAGAATCTGTTGTGATGGCTTTTTAAAGTATCACCCTGATTGAGTAGCGGTCTCCATTTATTCAATTAAACACTAATCTAAGTGTTGCTGTAAAGATATTTTGTAGACATGATTAAAGTCTATAATCAGTTGATTTAAGTAAAATGGATTATTCTAGATTATCTGGGGCATAGAATTTCTTCTTCCCTGCAGAAGAAGAAACTCTACCTGTAATAGCAGCTTCAGCCTATTACACCCAGCCTCACCATTCAATTTAATAGCTACTGCTGAACATCTAAAATCAAGACAAATAGCCAAGCATAACCAAGGATTTGTTTGGATTTCAGACTTGCACGGCCAGCCCCCACAACTGTGGAAGCCAATTCCTTACAAGAATCTCTCAGTGCATACCTCTTACTGGTCCTGTTCCTCTGGTTGAACCCTGACTAATATACTGTTCGATTAGACATAGTGGGCAAGGCGCACCTCTGGTCTGATCCCTAGGCTCCATATTATTTCTGAAAAATATGAAACACATCCTCCTAGTTCTCTAGTCCAGGCCGTCATGACCTTGACCATGTGTCTCAAACGTTTCCTAACTGGGCAGAATACATTTGCCCCTACTATCCCTGCCACATTCAGGACAAGATCAAATGAGCATTCTGAGATCTTTTGCCTTTGGTGGGTTTTTAATACCTCACAAGTACTTGATCTTGGGATTCTTTATACACTGAGTTTTTGGTAGGATCTTCTAAATACTTATTACTGAGAGTGAAAAATCTCACTACCCTCACCATTCAATTTAATAGCTACTGCTGAACATATAAAATCAAGACAAATAGCCAAGCTTAACCAAGTGTGTGAGTCTCCAGGGAACTTAAAGTTCCAGTGTGTGTGAGCAACAGCAACCCTGCAAAATAGGACAGTGTGTGGAATCCTGGGCTGAAAAGGGAATCTCAGCAAGTGAAATCAAAGAACCCAGAGTACTTGGCCTTTTTGATTTCAAGATCTCAGCTTTTAAGCGTCTCTCTCTTCATCCTAAGAATACGGATTTGCCAAACACCTGGATGATAATTTTTAAAAATAATAAATGATGCACTTTCCATTGCAATTTGTCCCTGCTGGGTGCACAGGTGATGGGCAGGGTATGTTAACCTCTGGGGTTTAGCTCATAAAATGGAGACTATGGTCCTCTGAAGTCTAAGAGAAGCATAACAAGCCCAGCAGACCCTTCTACCAGGGGTTGGGGCCTAGGTGTGAGCTGGCTGGGGAAGGAGGGAGTCCCAGATACCAAGAACAATGGGTGTCAATGAAAACTACATAGAAGACATCAAAGTTTGCCTGAGTCTTCTGCTTCCGGACAATCCCAGGCCACTGAGTTTGGGGCTTGCTGGATTACAGAGAGCATGAGAATCTGGAGGAAACCCCAGCCTCTCTGGCATGCAGCCATGAAAGAGGGCTGGGCCAGCTGGTGTTGGGGAACCTGCTCAGCCCTTGCCTGCAGGGGGTAGCCTTCCTCCCTTCCATTGGTGCATCCATTTTCTTCTGGCCTCTGACCTGTGCTGACAGTAAGAGCTTCATAAAGCAGCTTTCTGTTGCTCACCCCAGCACCCAGCCCTGGACCTGGGCAGCTGCCAAGGGCCTCTCTGGGCCTGGAAGGTGGGCATCTGCTCAGACTGCCAAGGGGTAAGGAGTGCCCAGCCTCTTTGCTGGCATCTTGCTGAGCACTGTGATACTGACTCATCTTTCTCCTCCACAGCTTAAGGCCAGGCAGGAAGAACTCAGTTCAGAGCAGGGAAGAGCATGGACCCCTTGGACATCCTCAGGCCTCTTGCAGAGTGAGCTCCTTCTCTGGAGACTTTGCAGCAGGTCCTCGCTTTGCCTGCTCTGCCCGTCATGGTAACCACAGCCTGGTGTGTCTGGGAAACTGCTAGTTCAGCGTGATGCAGCTCGGCCGGCCTTGGGGTGTGGTGGGCCATGAAACTGAAGGGCAGTGTGGGAGTCAGGGGTACATTCACAATTTAAATTTGCAACTGAGGTGATACTTTGGAAAAATATTAACGTGCTTTTCTCTTTTGCTTTTCTGAGTATCTTACATTCTCTCTAGTCTGCCTAAGGCGTTCATTTACATGGGGGAAATAAGAATTGTTCTAAAATGCCTGCCAAAACAACAAAAACATATTATTCAGCTTTTGACATTCAAAATAAAAGTTTTGTAGGTTTTCGACATATAACTGAAATACAATAAACTGCATATGTTGAAAATGTATAATCTTCATATATGATGAGTTTCAACATGTATGAAATGGTCATCACAATCAAGTTAATGAACATATCCTCACATCCAAAAGTTTCCTGGCTGTCACTCAGTTCCCAGGCAAGCACTGATTTGCTCTCTGTTACTACAGATTAATTTGCATTTTCTATAATTTTATTTAAGTGGAACCATGCAGTGTTTACATGTTTTGTCTGGTTTCTTTCATTCTGCATAATTATTGTGAGACTCATTTTTGTTGCTGCAGAAATCGATAGTTCCCTCCTTTTTATTGCTGTGTAAAATTCCATTGTATGATACAGTGCAATTTGTTTTTTTACCAGTTAATGGTCATTTGGTTGTTTCCAGTTTTCTACTACTACACATAAAGCTGCTATGAACGTTTGTGTGCATGTCTTTGTGTGGACATATGCTTTCATTTCTCTTGGGATTATACCTAGGAGTGGAATGTCAGAGTCATCTCATAGATGTATTTTGATTGTTTTAAGAAATTGGCTGTTTCACGAAGTAGTTGCACCATTTTATACTCTCACCAACAGGGTGAGTTCCAGTTGCTCCTTATCTTCACCAACACTTAATATGGCCAGTCTTTATAATTTTAACCATTCTAGTAGGTACATATAAGGTGATATGGTTTGGATCTATGCCCCTGCCCAAAACTCATGTTGAATTGTAGAGTTGGAAGTGGGGCCTAGTAGGAAGGGATTGGATCATGGGGCTGGTTTCCAGTGGTTTAGCACCGTCCCCTTGGTGCTGTCTTGTGACAGAGTTCTCATGAGGTCTGTTTATTTAAAAGTGTGTAGCACCTCCCCCTGCTTCCTCCTGCTCCAGCCATGTAAGACATGCCTGCTTCCCTTTCACCTTCTGCCATGATTGTAAGTTTCCTGAGGCCTCCTCAGAAGCAGATGCTGCCATACTTCCCATACAGCCTACAGAATTGTCAACCAATTAAACATAGTTCCATTACAAATTACTTAATCTCAGGCATTTCTGTATAGCACTATGAGAATGGACTAATACATAAGTTTCTTTTGATTGCAATTTGTACTTTCCTTATGACTAATGACACTAAGATCTGTAGCAAGAACAGGCTACCCAAGCTAGCCTGGCTATTGCCTGAGGAAAAGATCTTCTAATTCCTTTGTACTGAAGCAAAATACCACAGTGGTTAAAGTATGAGCTTGGCATGTGCATAATGACATATGTATTCATTGCAGTGTTATTTGTAATAGCAGAAAAATGAAAAAACCTGTGTCCATTAATGGACTATGTCAGATAGACTATTAGGGATTTCCAGAGAAACAGACCCATAGGAAGTGAATTTGTGTGTGTGTGTGTGTGTGTGTGTGTGTGTGTGTGTGTGTGTGTATTGTGTATTTTTAAAGAAATTTATTTTAAGGGATTGGCTCACATGATTGTGGAAGTTTACCAGGCTGAAAATCTGATGAGGGAGGCTAGTGGGCTGGAGACTCAGGAAAGAGTTGCAGTTGAATTTAAAGGCAATGAACCTGGAGATCCATGAAGGAGCCGATTTTGTAGTTCAAGTCTGAAAGTAGTCTGTGGCAGAATTCCCTCTTGATTGGGGAAGGTCAATTTTTGTTCTACTGAGACCTTCAAGTAATTGGATGAGGCCCATTTATGTTGTGGAAGATGATCTGCTTACTCAAAGTTCACTGATTTAAATGTAAATCTCATCCAAAAGCATCTTCACAGAAACATCCAGAATAATGTCTGACCAAGTAGCTAGGCAACCTGTGGCCCAGCCAAGATGACATAAAAATAACCATCATAGGCATGAGTGGAATACTATGCAGCCATTAAAAAGAAAGGCAGCTGGGGAGGATCCAAGATGGCCAAATGGGAACAGCTCTGGATTGCAGTTCCCAGTGAAAATGCAGAGGGTGAGTGATGACCGCATTTCCGAAAGACTTTTTACTGCCCACAGACCATGAGATTCCCAGGCGGAAAAGCACCACGAATCTCTGGTGCAGTTGATTCAGCCGGCGCAGCGGGTCTCTGCACAAAAACTCCCACAAATCCAGGCACCATTTCAACTTGCAACTGGAACACCTGGGAGACAGAGTCACCCATTCAACTGAAAAAAAGGGGGCTGAAACGGGGAACCAGGTGATCTGCCTCAGCTGTTCCCACCCCCACAAAGACCTGAAATCTGAAATGCTCTGGATTGAGAGCTTCACAGCAAGCACAGCTGGTCCCAGGATGGTCCAGCTTTGCAGGAGGAAGGTCATCTGCCATTACCGAGGCAGTCCACCACTACGGAGGCAGTCCACCATTACCGAGGCAGTCCACCATTACCGAGGCAATCTGCCATTACCAAGGCAGTCCACCACTATGGAGGCAGTCCACCATTACCGAGGCAGTCCACCATTACCGAGGCAATCCGCCATTACCGAGGCAGTCCGCCATTACCGAGGCAGTCCGCCATTACCGAGGCAGTCCGCCATTACTGAGGCAGTCCGCCATTACCGAGGCAGTCTGCCATTACAGAGACAGTCCGCCATTACTGAGGCAGACTGCCATTACTGAGGCAGTTCTAACTAATACCCCTATAAACAAAATTGCAAGGAAGCTCACACGGTAGCTGGGCAGAGCCCATAGCAGCTCATCAACGCTTCTGCTAGCAGACTGACTGTGACTAAGCTACCTCCTCGCTGGGCAGGGCATCTCTGAAAAAAGGCAGCAGAATGACAGGAACTTATAAATAAAGCCCCACCTTACCAGGACAGAGCACCTGGGAATTAAAGGCAGTTATGAGTTCCGCTGCAGCAGACTTAAACATACCTGCCCAGAAGCTCTGAACAGAACAATGGAGCTCACAGCTCAGCACTAGAGCTCCTATCAGGGACAGACTGTCTCCTCAAGCAGCTCCCTAATCCCAGTATAACCAAAGAGACACCTCATAAAGGAGACCTCAGGCTGACATCTGGTGGGTATCCTTCTGGGACAAAGATAACAGAAGAAGAAACTGGCAGCAACCCTTACTATTCTGCAGCTGCTGCAGGTGATCCCCAGGCAAGCAGGGTCTAGAGTGGACCTCCAGCCATCCTACAGCAGGGGGTCCTGACTGTTAGAAGGAAAACTAAGAAAGAGAAAGAAATAACTTCATCAGCAACAAAAAGGACATCTACTCAGAGGCCCCACCGGAAAGTCACCAACTACAAAGACCACAGATAGATAAATCCACAAAGATGGGAAGAAACCGTCGCAAAAAGGATGAAAATGCCCAACACCAGAATGCCTCTCCTCCAAGAGATCACAACTCCTCACCAGCAAGGGAACAAGGCTGGATGGAGAATGAGTCTGATGAATTGACAGAAACAGGCTTCAGAAGATGGATAATAACAAACTTCCCTGAGCTAAAAGATCATGTTCTAACCCAATGCAAAGAAACTAAGAACATTGATAAAAGGTTCGATGAAATGCTAACAAGAATAAACAGCTTAGAGAGGAAAATAAATGAATTGATGGGGCTGAAAAACACAACACGAGAACTTCACTAAGCATACACAAGTTTCAACAGCCAAATCAACAAAGCAGAAGAAAGGATATCAGAGATTGAAAATCAACTCAATGAAATAAAACGAGAAGGCAAGATTAAAGAAAAAAAGAGTAAAAAGAAATGAACAAAGCCTTCAAGAAATATGGGATTATGTGAAAAGACCTAATCTACGTTTGATAGATGTACCTGAATGTGATGGAGAGAATGAATCCAAGCTGGAAAACACTCTTCAGGATATTATCCAGGAGAACTTCCCCAACCTAGCAAGGCAGGCCAACAATCAAGTCCAGAAAATACAGAGAACACCACAAAGATATTCCTCAAGAAGAGCAACCCCAAGGCACATAATTGTCAGATTCACCAGGGTTGAAATGAAGGAAAAAATGCTAAGAGCAGCCAGAGAGAAAGGTTGGGTTACCCACAAAGGGAAGCCCATCAGACTCACAGTGGATCTCTGAGCAGAAACCCTACAAGCCAGAAGACAGTGGGGACCAGTATTCAACATCCTTAAAGAAAAGAACTTTCAACCCAAAATTTGATATCCAGCCAAACTAAGCTTCATAGGTGAGGTAGAAATAAAATCCTTTATGAACAAGCAATTGCTCTGAGATTTCATCACCACCAGGCCTGCTTTACAAGAGCTCCTGAAAGAGGCACTAAACACAGAAAGAAACAACCAGTACCAGCCACTCCAAAAACGTACCAAATGGTAAAGAGCATCGACACAATGAAGAAATTGTGTCAACTAATGGGCAAAACAACCAGCTAGCATCAAAATGGCAGGACCAAATTCACACATAACAATATGAACCTTAAATGTAAATGGGCTAAATGCCCCAATCAAAAGACACGGACTGGCAAATTGGATAAAAAGTCAAAACCCATTGGTGTGCTGTATCCAGGAAAGCCATCTCACATGCAAGGATACACATAGGCTCAAAATAAAGGGATGGAGGAAGATTTACCAAGCAAATAGAGAGCAAAAGAAAGCAGGAGTTGCAATTATAGTCTCTGATAAAATAGACTTTAAAGCAACAAAAATCAAAAGAGACAAAGAAGGGCATTACATAATGGGAAAAGGATCAATGCAACAAGAAGAGCTAATGATCCTAAATATATAAGCACCCAATACAGGAGCACCCAGATACATAAAGCAAGTTCTTAATGACCTACAAAGAGACTAAGACCCCCACACAATAACAGTGGGAGACTTTAACACTCCACTGTCAGTATTAGACAGATCGAGACAGAAAATTAACAAGGATATCCAGGACTTGAACTCAGACCTGGACCAAGCAAACCTAATAGACATTTACAGAACTCTCCACCCCAAATCCACAGAATATACATTCTTCTCAGCACCACCTCACACCTACTCTAAAATTGACCACATAATTGGAAGTAAATCACTCCTCAGCAAATGTAAAATAATGGAAATCATAACAAACAGTCTCTCAGACCACAGTGCAATCAAATTAGAACTCAAAACTCAGAAACTAACTCAGAACCACAAAACTTCATGGAAACTGAACAACTGGCTCTTGAATGTGGACTGGATAAACAATGAAATGAAAGCAGAAATAAAGATGTTCTTTGAAACCAACGAGAACAAAGACACAACATACCAGAATCGCTGGGACACATTTAAAGCAGTCTCTAGAGGAAAATTTATAGCAATAAATGCCCACATGAGAAGCAAGGAAAGATCTAAAATCAACACCCTATCATCAAAATTGAAAGAGCTAGAGGAGCAAGATCAAAAAACCTCAAAATCTAGCAGAAGACAAGAAATAATTAAGATCAGAGCAGAACTGAAGGATATAGAGACACAAAAAATCCTTTAAGAAATCAATAAATGCAGGAGCTGGTTTTTTGAAAAGATCAACAAAATAGACAGACCACTAGCCAGAATAATAAAAAAGAAAAGAGAGAAGAATCAAATAAATACAATAAAAAACAATAAAGGGGATATCACCATAGATTCCACAGAAATACAAACCACCATCAGAGATTACTACAAACAATTCTATGCACATAAACCAGTAAACCTGGAAGAAATGGATAAATTCCTGGACACTTACACCCTCCCAAGCCTCAACCAGGAAGAAGTTGAAACCCTGAATAGAGCAATAACAAGGGCTGAAGTTGAGGCAGCAATTAATAGCTTACCAACCAAAAAAAGCCCAGGTCCAGATGGGTTCACAGCCGAATTCTACCAAACATACAGAGAGGAGCTGGTACCACTCCTTCTGAAACTATTCCAAACAATCCAAAAAGAGGGAATCCTTCCCAAATCATTTTATGAGACCAAAAATCACCCTGATACCAAAACCTGGAAGAGACTCAACAAAAAAAGAATACTTCAGGCCAATATCCATGATGAACATAGATGCAAAAATCTTCAACAAAATACTGGCAAACCGATTGCAACAGCACATCAAAAAGCTTATCCATCACGAGCAAGTAGGCTGCATCCTGGGGATGCAAGGCTGGTTCAACATACGCAAGTCTATAAACATAATTCACCATATAAACAGAACCAAAGACAAAAACCACATGATTATCTCAATAGATGCAGAGAAGGCCTTCGAAAAAATTCAACAGCGCTTTATGCTAAAAACTCTCAATAAACTAGGTATCAACGGAATGTATCTCAAAATAATAAAAGCTATTTAGACAAACCCACAGCCAATATCATACTGAATGGGCAAAAACTGGAAGCATTCCTTTTGAAATCTGGCACTAAACAAGGATGCCTTCTCTCACCATTCCTATTCAATATAGTATTGGAAGTTCTAGCCAGAGCAATCCAGCAAGAAAAAGAAATAAAGGGTATTTGATTAGGAAAGGAGGAAGTCAAATTGTCTCTATTTGCAGACGACATGATTGCATATTTAGAAGACCCTATCATCTCACCCCAAAATCTCCTTAAACTGATAAGCAACTTCAGCAACTCTCAGGTTACAAAATCAATGTGCAAAAATCACAAGCATTCCTATACACCAATAACAGACTAAAAGCCAAATCAAGAACGAACTGCCATTCACAATTGCCACAAAGAGAATAAAATATCTAGGAATACAATTAACAAAGGATGTAAAGGACCTCTTTAAGGAGAACTACAAGCCACTGCTCAATGAAATAAGAGAGGACACAAACAGATTGAGAAACATTGCAATGCTCATGGTTAGGAAGAATCAATATCATGAAAATGGCCATACTGTCCAAAGTAATTTATAGATTCAACATTATCCCCATCAAGCTACCAATGACCTTCTTCACAGAACTGGAAAAAAACACCTTAAACTTCATATGGAACCAAAAGAGAGCCCACATAGCCAAGTCTATTCTAAGCAAAGAGAACAAAGATGGAAGCATCACGCTACCTGACTTCAAACTATACTACAAGGCTACAGTAATCAAAATAGCATGGTACTGGTACCAAAACAGAGATATAGACCAATGGAACAGAACAGAGACCTCAGAGGTAATGTCACACGTCTACAACCATCTGATCTTTGACAAACCTGACAAAAACAAGCAATGGGTAAAGGATTCCCTGTTTAATAAATGGTGTTGGGAAAACTGGCTAGCCATGTGCAGAAAGCAGAAACTGGACCCCTTCCTGACACCTTACACTAAAATTAACTCCAGATGGATTAAAGACTTAAACATAAGACCTAACACCATAAAAATCTTAGAAGAAAACCTAGGCAAAACCATTCAGGACATAAAAAAGGCAAGGACTTCATGACTAAAACACCAAAAGCATTGGCAACAAAAGCCAAAATAGACAAATGGGACCCAATTAAACTCCACAGCTTCTGCATAGCAAAAGAAACAATCATTAGAGTGAACTGGCAACCAACAGAATGGGAAAAAATTTTTGCAATCTACCCATCTGACAAAGGGCTAATATCCAGAAGCTACAAAGAACTAAAACAGATTTACAAGGAAAAAACAAACCCATTCAGAAGTGGGCAAAGGATATGAACAGATACTTTTCAAAAGAAGACATATATGAGGCCAACAAACATATGAAAAAATGCTCATCATCACTGGCCATTAGAGAAATGCAAATCAAAACTACATTGAGATACCATCTCATGCCAGTTAGAATGGTGATCATTAAAAAATCTGTAGACAACAGATGCTGGAGAGGATGTGGAGAAATAGGAACACTTTTACACTGTTGGTGGGAGTGTAAGTTAGTTCAACCATTGTGGAAGACAGTGTGGCAATTCCTCAAGGACCTAGAAATAGAAATTCCATTTGACCCAGCAATTCCATTACTGGGTACATATCCAAAGGATTATAAATCATTCTATTATAAGGACACATGCACACGTATGTTCATTGCAGCACTGTTTACAATAGCAAAGACCTGGAACCAACCCAAATGCCCATCGACGATAGACTGGACAAGGAAAATGTGGCACATATACACCATGGAATACTATGCAACCATAAAAAAACAATGAGTTAATGTCCTTTGTAGGGACATGGATGAACCTGGAAACCATCATTCTCAGCAAACTGACCCAGAACAGAAAATCAAACACTGCATGTTCTCACTCATAGGCGGGTGTTGAACAATGAGAACACATGGACACAGGGAGGGGAGCATCACACACTGGGGTCTGTGAGTGGGGAGTTAGGGGAGGGACAGTGGGGGGTTGGAGAGGGATAACATGGGGAGAAATGCCAGATGTAGGTGATGGAGATGGAGGCAGCAAAGCACATTGCCATATATATACCTATGCAACAATCCTGCATGTTCTTTACATGTACCCCAGAACCTAAAATGTAATAATATATATATATATATATATATATATATATATATATATATATTTGAAATGCAGCTCTAAATGTACTAATAATAGTCACACATCGCTTAACGATGGGCACACATTCTGAGAAATGCATCATTAGGCAATTTCATTGTTGCATGAACATCACAGGATATACTTACCCAAACCTAGATGGTGTAATCTACTACACACCTGGTATAGAGTATAGCCTATTGCTCCTCGGCTAGAAACCCATATAACATGTTACTGAACTGAATACTGCAGGCAACTGTAATGCAATAGTAAGTATTTGTGTATCTAAACGTAGCTAAACATAGAAGGGGTACAGTAAAAGTATGGTATAAAAGATAAAAGATGCTACATCTGCCCGGACACTTAACATGGATGGAGGTTACAAGACTGAAAGTTGCTCTAATGAGTCAGTGAGTGAGAAGTAAGTGACTGGGAAGGCCTAGGACATGATGCTACTGTAGACTTTATAAACACTGTATACCAGCAGACCCCAGCCTTTCTGGCAGCTGGGACCGGTTTCATGAAAGGCAATTTTTCCATGGATAGGGGGTGGGGCGATAGTTTGGGGATGAAACTGTTCCACCTCAGATCATCAGGTGTTAATTGGATTCTCATATGGAGATAATGACAACAACAAAAGAAACAAACAAACAAAATTCTCATAAGGAGAGCACAGGCTAGATCCCTCGCATGCACAGCTCACAATAGGGCTCCTATGAGGACCTAACGCCCCTGCTGATGTGACAAAGGCAGAGCTCAGGTGGTTATTTATGCTCCCTCGCCTGCTGCTCACCTTCTGCTGTGCGGCTGGGTTCCTAACAGGCCATGGACCAGTACTGGTGTGAGGCCTGAGGGTTGGGGACCCCTGCTATACACGATACTAAATTTATAAAAAATAATTATGTTACAATGTTATGACAGCTACAATGTCAGGAGGATAGGAATTTTTCAGCTTTGTTATAATCTCATGGGATCACTGGTGTATATGTGGTATATCATTGACTAAAACATCACTGTGCATTTGCATATAAAATGACTATATACGTGGTTGTAAGAAAATGTGTATAGGAGCCAGGAGCAGTGGCTCACACCTATAATCCCGGCACTTTGGGAGGCCGAGCGGGGATCACTAGGTGAGAGTTCGAGACCAGCGTAGCCAACATGGTGAAAGCCCATCTCTACTAAAAAAAAAAACTAAAAATACAAAAATTAGCTGGGTGTGGTGGCGGGCACCTGTAATCCCAGCTACGCAGGAGGCTGAGGCAGATGACTTGCTTTAAACCAGAAGGTGGAGGTTGCAGTAGCCGAGATCCCACCACTGCACTCCAGCCTGGGTGAAAGAGCAAAACTAGGTCTCAAAAAAAAAGAAAAAGAAAAGAAAAGAAAAAAGAAGACAGTAGTATGGGAAAGAAAAAGGTTCCTCATAAGAAGGGAACTGAGAGGCGAGGGAATAGAGAACTGAGAGGTTGCAGTGAGCCGAGATCGCCCCACTGCATGCCAGCCCGGGGTTAAGAGTGAAACTCCGTGCAGTGAGCCGAGATTGTGCCACTGCACTCTAGCCTGGTGCCTAGCGACAGAGTAAGGCTCTGACTCAAAAAAAAAAAAAAAAAAAAAAAAAAAAAAACAGAGTGAAACTCCCTATCAAAAAAAAAGGTATGGGAAAGAAAGAGGCTGCCTCAAAAGAGGGGTAATGAAAGGCTAGGAAATAGGGAAGAGTGGGAGCTTATTTTTTTTCTTTCACTCTATACCTTTTTGTGTTTTTAAAATTTTAGGGCATTTGCAGAACCCTTGGCTTTACATCCTGGCTTTATGCATTAGAGATGTGTCCCAGCCTTCCCACTCCAGGGCTGCAGGCACTGGAGGGCCCGCTTTAGAGCAAAAGCGATACCAAGCGGGGGTGGACAGGGATGAAGGTCAGAGATGTGCTCCTGAGTGGCCTGAACAGGGTCCAGGAGTACTTGTTCACCCGTTTGTAGTGGTGTGGACAGCCTGTGCCAGGGACCAGGAAAGATAGGGCTGGAGCTCCAAGGGGCACAGAGGGGCTGTGAGAGCCAGAAGGGGGCTGAGTCAGCGAAGCAGCACCGCGGGCTCCACCACGCACAGCCTTTTGCTTTGCGTGAAGTCTGGGCTGCTCTCTTCTTAGCCCCAGGCTGGGGAACACAGGTCCCCAAACCGCGAACCTCACCCAGTGAAATTTCTTTCCGGCTGCGGGCTACACACAGACGTGACCTTTGGGGTTTGCAGATCTGTGTAAAAAGACATCCTTCTCACAGGGGGCTTGCAGAGGAAATCCCTGCAAGTGAGGACAGGTAATACCTTTGCTTTCCCAGTTGTTTTAAGATTGTGACTCCACAATAACAGGGCTTTGCCTCCAAAAAAAAAAAAGCCAACATGTGTTGCAATTTCAGCCAACATGTGTTGCAAACTCAGGCTCAGCATCTGGCAGTAGTTAAGGGCAGGCTGACATTCACCGTGTAATTTGAATTCCTCCAGCCCTCTGTCCTCTTTCCCAGGCTCCTAGCAGGCTCCTCCCCTCTCCCACTTCTCCTGACTTTCCCCCAAACTCTAAGGACTCTTCCTCTGCTTCCCAGTCTCACCCCACCTACTCCTTTGGAGGTCATATCCAAACCAGTGAACAGAAAGAATCCGAGGCCACACGCCCCTCACTCGCTCAACCCAGGGCCACGCTGGAAGGGAGGCCTTTGGGTTTCTGTTTGTTTGTTGGCGTTTCTTGTTTTGGGAGTTGGAGGGACTTGAAAGGGAAGGGAAATTCTTTAGTGGAATTTTTTTTCCTTCTTTTCCTTTTCTCTCCAGAAAACTAGCATTTCATGGTTTAGGACCCAGTGAACAATCAACTGCTGACTCTCACCAATGCCAAAGGGAAGAAGTTAGTAAAGGGGTTTGTCCCGCGGCTCTAGCTGTCTAAAAATGTAACAGGCTTCTCCTCCTCCAACATAACCTGTTCTAAAATCTTCTTTATTTTCTGAACTTCTTGAAGAGGCTTAAGTACACTTTTTATGACAAGTACAGCTTGCCCCACCACTGTCTTGCATCATCTTTTTAAGCACCACATTACAAAAGACAAATACCACCAAGGCCCCTTAGAGCGTCCAAGATATAAAACTACCAAGGGGCTGGCCACAGTGCCTCGGGCCTGTACTCCCAGTGCTTTGGGAGGCCAAGGTGGAAGTGTTGCTTGAGACCAGGAGTTTGAGACCAGACTGGGCAACATAGTGAGCCCCTGTCTCTACAAAAAAAAAAAAAGAAAAAAAAATTTAAGTGGCTAGGCATGGTGGCTCACACCTATAGTCTCAGCTACTTGGAAGGAGGACTGCTTGAGCCTGAGTTTGAGGCTGCAATGAACTATGATCATGCCACTGCACTCCAGCCTGGGCAACAAAGTGAGAACTTGTTTCTAAAAAAAAATTAACTGCCAATGGTGGCCTGTATGCTTGTGTACCTGCCACCCTCATGTAACAGAGCAGTCCCCAGATGGACCCACCCCCACAACGCCATGCCCCCTTTCAGAGCTTTCCCTCTTTAGGCAGAAATCGTGTCTGCTGTGCATTCTGTTCTGGTATGTGGGCATATGCCCCTAGTTTCCAATTCAGACAGAAATTATTTACACCAGATGCTCAAGCTGAAAGGTTTACCCAAGGCATGATCCTTGAGTGGCTCTGTCTTCTCATCTCCCACCTCCCTCAGTGTGCACTACTTCCAAAATATGGTTTACAACTGTCCCCTCTCTCCAGCTCCACGGCCACCTCTCTAATCCTAGCTACCATCCTCTGTCGCTTGGAGTATGCAATACCTCCCTACCTTATCTCTGCTTTTCCTTGTGTAGAAAAAGTCACTGAAGAATTCTTTCTATATCTTTTTCTTCTTTGGTTCACTCTCCCATCCCTCCCACCACCTTTCAAGCAGATAGACAAACTTGGTAATCCCATGTTTCTGGAATTCTAGAAAAGCTATAAAGCAGCCTAACAATGTCTCAGCTTTTGCAGAAGGCTGAATCAGAGATGACTTTTGGCAAGGTGTCCTGGGGGGTATGGGGAGAAAGAGTGTGTCTGGACACAGCCGCAGGGACAGAGATGAGATTTTTTTCTGAATTGAGAAGAGATGGAGTTACTTAATCCCTGAGAGCAGGGAGGAGCCCAGTCAAGGTTCCAAGGAAGAGGCCTTAGGAGGTGCCCGGATCAGAGGGCCTGGCAGGCTGAGGTGCCAAGGAAGTGGACTTTACCTGCAGAGAGTCACTAAAGGGTGCATTCTAGCTTTGAACAGTCAGGGCGCTATTGTAATCAAGCCAACAAGAGGCTCTCACCATGTTTCCTGAGTGTCAAATAAGGATTCCCTTGTGATCCTGAAAGGCAAAATGGTCTCAGAAATGACCTTTCAGAAAGGGAGGGGCTTAAGGCACAATTAAGCTGAGTTACTGGAAATAAAGTGGTGTTTCCTGAAGACCTAAATGTGGACCAAGATTTATACCCACTATTCACTTAGGGTGACCAGTGGTCCCAGTTTGCTCAGAACTGAGAGATTTCTCAAGACATAGGACTTTTAATGCTAAGATTGAGAACGTTTCTAGGCAATCTGGGGTAAATTGTTTACCCTATTTAAAGTTCCTTCTACAAAATGATAAACTTAAAAGTCAAGTCAGGTCATGACTGTCTCTTACCATGGCCTTGGGGCTCCGTGGCGATCTGGATCCTGGCTCACTCCTCATCTAGCTCTGCCTGGCTCCTTTCCATGCAGCCACCCTGCCCTCAACAGGCCTAGTTTATTCCTCTCTCGACCCATCACCTGTGATTCCTTCTGCCTGGAAACCTTGACCCTTTTCTCCTGCTCTTTCCCAAGGTCACCTCCCTTCTCTCCTGCAGATGTCAGCTCAGAGAAACCATCCCTCACCTTCCTCTCGGAAGCTGCTTCCTCCGCCTCGGCCCCGGCCTCTCCCTGGCTGCCTTGAACCTCTGTAATTTACTCATGGTACTGATTTCATGCTCGAATTAGCTTGATTGTGCACTTGTCTCTTTCCCCCTTAGCATGGAAGCCCCAGGAAGGAACCCTATCCTAGACTCGCTCAGGGCTTTACATAAAGTCAGCTTTCAACAGTTGTTTCCTGGCTGATTGCAAAAAAAGGCTTTAATTTTTTCTCTTTTCTTTTTCTTATTTTACTAAAAAAGAGCGGTAAGTAAGCAGGTTACATTTTTTCAAGATCAACTCTTATTTTGGTGGAGCAATCATTTGGCCTGGTTAGTGCTAGAGTTTATTAGAGTAACCTTTGTTTTCTTCTTCTTTGTGAACATTATGGCCTATTTCCCTTTCAGAATTTCCTTTCTAATCTCTGTAATCAAAAACTCATCATAGGTAAGACCGGAGAGCAAAAAAGAAAAGAAAAAACAAGCAGTGGGGCAGACAGTACAAAGTAAGATGGCTAAAAACAAGTCCAAATATATCAAAAACACAATAAATTTAATTGTTCTTAATTTTCCCATTCAAGGATCAAGAGTATCAGTTTGGTTAAAAAATTCAGCCACCTGCTGTTTCCATGGGACATACCAAGAACATAAGAGCACGGAACACTTGAAAATCAAAAAATGGGAAAACAGATCAGGCAAATGGCAATCTTAAGAATGTTGACATCAGACAAAATACATTTATTTATGTATTATTATTTTTTAATTTTTTTAGACAGGGTCCCACTTTGTCACCCAGGCTGGAGTGCAGTGGTGCGATCTTGGCTCATTGCAACCTCCACTTCCCAGGCTCTGGCGATCTCCTGCCTCAGCCCCGCAAGTAGCTGGTACTAGAGGCACACACCACCATGCCTGGCTAATTTTTGTATTTTTGGAGAAACAGGATCTGGCCATGTTGCCCTGGCTAGCCTTGCACTCCTGAGCTCAAGCGATCCTCCCACCTTGGCCTCCTAAAGTGCTAAGATTACAGGCACGAGCCATTGCTTCCAGCCTAAAATAGATTTTTTTAAATCTTTTTTTTATTTTTTATTTTTCCATAGGTTCTTAGGGTACAGGTGGTGTTTAGTGATGTGAGTTCTTTTTTTTATTATTATACTTTAAGTTCTGGGGTACATGTGCAGAACGTGCAGGTTTGTTATATAGGTATACTCGTGCGATGGTGATATGCTGCACCCATCAACCAGTCATCTTCATTAGATATTTCTCCTAATGCTCTCCCTCCCCTAGCTCCCCACCCCTGACAGGACCCAGTGTGTGATGTTCCCCTCCCTGTGTCCATGCATTTTTATTGTTCAACTCCCACTTATGAGTGAGAACGTGCAGTGTTTGCTTTTCTGTTCTTGTGTTAGTTTGCTGAGAATGATTCCAGAATGCTTCATCTATGTCCCTGCAAAGGACATCAACTCATCCTTTTTATGGCTGCATAGTATTCCATGGTATATATGTGCTACATTTTCTTTATCCAGTCTATCATTGTTGGGCATTTCGGTTGGGTCCAAGTCTTTGTTATCATGAACAGTGCCAAAATAAACATACATGTGCATGTATCTTTATAGTAGAATGATTTACAATCCTTTGGGTATATACCCAGTAATGGGATTGCTGGGTCAAATGGTATTTCTAATTCTAGATCCTTGAGGAATTGCCACACTGTCTTCCACAATGGTTGAAGTAATTTACACTCCCACCAATAGTGTAAAAGTGTTTCTATTTCTCCACTTCTTTTACAGCATCTGTTATTCCTGACTTTTTACTAATCGCCATTCTAACTGGCATGAGATGGTATCTCAATGTGGTTTTGATTTGCATTTCTCTAATGACCAGTGATGATGAGCTTTTTTTCATATGTTTGTTGGCTGCATAAATGTCTTCTTTTGAGAAGTGTCTGTTCATATCCTTTGCCCACTTTCTGAT